>CM038221.1:48426859-48571859 GCA_021442155.1 Cymbidium sinense | reverse complement strand
AAGGCGAGATGCCAAACATCGCTCAAATGATCTCCGATCGACTAACGACTTCATCATTGCATTCAAAACATCGAAATTGGTCAAAATATAAATATTGCATAATCTAAAGATTAACCGATCAAGCTATCAATGTTCTAACGCACATATCGGAGTCGAGAAATTCCGATGATATCCAAACAACCTCCGTTTGTAAAATTGATTACATCGTTAGCTTTGAAACGTCAAAATCTATCAAGTAAGATTGTTCGCACTCAATTCGAAAGAGTCTGTATAAATGTCAAATGATCGGAAGTGGCAGCACGTAAATCGAGGTTGAAATACACTTGATGTCGCCAAAATCGGCAAATGACCTCCGTCGGTGGAGGAACTTTGCCATTGTATATTAGAACATCAAACCGTTAGTATATAAATATTGTATAACCTATGATCAATCGTTCGAAGTCATCAACACGCTACATGTCGAGGTCGGTGACTTAAACCAAATAATCTCCGCTCACAAAATTGATTGAGTCGTTAGTTTTGAACGCTTAAATCTTTCAAGTAATACTATTCGCTCAATTCGACAAGTTTGCGCAAATGCGGTCAATTGATAATGTGAATTTTGAGCTAAAATTGATCCAATTTGATGACAATTTGAACCAAACAACCTCCAATCTTGAAACAAGCGCGTTGCATTGAATATCAAAATAACCTTAAATCAATATCAACCTGTTGAGGTCGGCATAAGGTTCATATTAAAGTCGATTAAACAATAAAAAATATTTTTATTTAATCCCACTCAACTGACTCGATCCAACCCAATCCGACCCAAATCCCTTCCAATTCCTACCTCTCGGCGCACGCTCCATGCAATCTCGGCTCCTACCAATTCCCGCTTCCTTCTTCTTCTTCTCAGCAAAACCACAAATCCATCTCCCCGTTCGAGCTCAGTATAGGAACGGCAAAACCGTTTCCCCCTCCTTCCTCCTTAAAGAACCGACAATTCCCTCATTTTCTTCTTCTTCCATTTTTTTCTCCTCTTGTCCAAGCCGCACACAAGTCGTAAGTTCCCCCTCTCTTCCTTCTTCATCTACCTCAAAACATGCAGTTGATCACCCTTAAGCTAGCCAAAATCCTCCCTTCTCTCCCTACTGAAACACTGTAAAATCCTTCCTTTTATGCCCTAGCTGAAAATCCTTCCTTCTCGTCTAGAAAATACTTCCTTCTACCCTAGCAAAATATCCTCCCTTCTTAAGCACACGTATCCTCCATAGCCAAAATTTGAAGTTCTCCTTTGCTGAAATCTACAATCTCCATTGCTGAAATCTGCAATTCCCCCTGAAATTTACAATCTCCCCAGCGAACCCTCCTTGTCCATCATTGCAATGCATGGGAAAATAAGTTGAAATGTGTGAATGTGGAGATATATATGTGCTTGTGTCTTTCTTTTGCAGCTCAACTAATGCCCAATAGGTCTAGTAGATAGGAAGAATGTCAAGACACCACTCATTATGCTTAATAGGGAGCAGCAAAAATTTGTTAGATGTCGCTCTCTAGCCAAAATTTATATACTAAAATTAAAACTTAGATAAATTTAAATGGAAATCTTTTAAAATTGAAATCAAATAAAAGAAGAAGAGAAAAGAACATATAATGAATACAAGGATAAAATATCAAATCAAAGAAAAATAAACGTAAAAATCACTTACAAGATTTATTTGAGTAAAGTTGAAAGCCCACACAAAATTTGAACTAAAAAATTATCTCCTCTCTTTCAAGTACTCCAACTTCTCAAACAAGTAGAATAAAATGCAATGCCCAGCTCTTAGCCTTATTCATAAGAATTGGATGAGACAATGTGGAGCCCATCCTTATCTAAATTTAATAATCAGGTGTCATGACAGGGTTTGATCGATGATACTAAACTCACAAACTTTAATTATAATCCTTGATGGTTTAAATTGAAGCGATAAAATGGATTCTCTTTTCTTCAAACTCACAAAACTAAACAAGCTTTCGTTGAAACTTGGAGAGGCTTTTATCAAACTTATAAGAGACTTATAATAAATTTGAAGTCTAATTGTTCACTAAATATGAAGTATGATGTGGAGTTAGGAATATTGGAGTTGATGTTTGTTTATGTGAAAAGAGCCCTTTATTAAATTCTCGAAGTATTAAATTCACAAACAAGTAATAATAAAACTATTTGAACAATTGAAAATTAGGCCTCATATCGAAGAAGTAAGAATCTTGATTGAACATCAAATCAAAGCATAAGAGAGTCTCTTGGAATTAAGATATACTCTTCAGATATACTTAAATAAATTGAAGAAAATCAAAGAATTTATCAGAGGTCTTCAATGAGATCGAATGATTGCTAATAAGTATAAGCAATGAATCCTTGGAAAATGTTTGAAGTATATTTGTTGCCTTATTAAATACTCAAATTAGATCAAGGAGAAATTGAGTATAATTTGAGAATTATCATGGCGAGACTATTGAATATTCAAAGACTAATCAACTTAAAAATCAATTAAATATTAATCCAAAAGATTTAATAAGATATTAGATCAATTTACAACACCTTCAACGCCACCAGATCTGCAATTCTTTGTACAAGCAGACAGATGGCGCCACTAAATTAAATTATGCACGAATGAAGGAGTTTCCTTCAATCCAAAATTAAAAAAAAATTATTCTAATTATGATTTTCAAAGCTAATGATTTCATTAGATAATTAGATAAAATATATAAATATACCGAGACATAGAGATTTAAAGTACAAATTTTAATATCAAAAGGTTGCACCTAGAAATTTTAAATGAAAATACAAAATCAATCTCACAATTTAAACATAAAATTATTATTACTAAACACACCGCCGGGCCTATGTTGAATGTTTAGATTCAAGTATCTCGATGTTGCATGAGTTGCTTCCTTGTCCTTGGGACCGTTAACAAAACTTAAAAATCCAATAATAATATTATAAAAATATCAACTTATTAAAATACCTAAAAGCTAATTTTATGTCATGTGACAATAGATCTGATCCTCTATTAAGAGCTAAAAGGAGTTGATATGATCTAAAGCTATCAATTTTATTCGATTCAATCAATTAACTATCCTGATGATGGCTGTGTTGAATGATGATTTCAACCGAAGGGGATACTTCCATTAAAATGTGATTCTAACTTCAAATCAAATTAACTTAAATCAAGTATCAATCTAAAAACTGCTTAAATAAAACTTAATCATTAAAAGCTTAAAGTAAAACTCAATCTATCCACCTTTTGCAATTGTTTGTTCAAGGTGACAAATTAAGAAAACTCTAACTCACAAAAGGATCTAATGTCAAATCAAATATTTTACTATGTTTACTCTCATCAATCTCCATGCGTGAAGCTGTGTCCGATCGTATGGTTAGCCAATAAGCTCCATGATGACACAGCTACAACCGAGTCCTCCGACGGTGATTTGTCCATAAGGCTCCATTATATTATCAATGCGATCATAGTCTCAGATCTCCCAATGGCTCTACCCTTTGAGTTGTGAATCATAGCACCTTATAGAAAAGCCCCTATGTCAACTAGACTTAAGTCTCCTTAGATAAACACCACCCCGTGTCTTGCGATTTAACGACGTAACCCATGTGTTCCGATAAGGATCATTCGGTTGGGTCACTACCTCCTCGAACTAAGTAGACAAGACAGGATGACGAACCATGCGATCTAGATCGCACGCCATCATTCCCCAACCATCTAAGCTAATAATGATAATTTCATAAATTCCAAAACTCCACATGTCGCTATTATACACTATGCATGATATAACGATCAGCCTTAATCGAAAGTTCTCTCGGCATTGGAGGGTAATTAACTATGAGTGCTTGCGCCTATAAGAAACCTGGAATCAGATTTAAAGTCCTCACAAAATGAAGGTGAAATCTCTATATAGTGTCTTATCTACTATTACATTTGTCTTCTGAAAATTACATCGACACTTAAATCACATTCTCTTCATTTGAGAGAGGTTGGTGGCGAATTTTCAGAGCCCACAACGGTGAGTGAAGAATGTGAAGTATTGTATTTGAAAAATACTCAAATTGAGCAATTCTAGAATGCACTAAAAATGATCTAAATGATTAATTTTAATTCTCTAAGAAATTATTTTGCATTTCTATTTAATTCATCCAAGTAGCCAAAGTTCTAAAATCCTATATTTCATTCATTCTACACTCCAAATAATCTCTTAATGAAATTAATTTAATTTTGCTAAAATTCAATATTTTTGCCGTGATAAAAAAATTTGTTTCTTATATTAATTTTTTAATGGAATAAAATGCTTTTGGTGATTGTTTATTTATAAGATTTATGAAAGCTCATTTCTAGTGATATTTCGTATTAATGAAATATAGTTCATGTTGTCAAAAAATAAACTACTTGTAAACAAGAGAATACTTATTATTTATGTATAACTCAACTTTATATATATATATATATATATATCATATATATATATACATATATATATATATATACACACACACACATACACACACTCCCAAAAATATTTAAAATTAAAAAAAAAGAGTTTTATTGTTCAAATATTTAGCTTTAAAATTTTTGAAAATTACAACATCAACCAAAAATTTTTAAGTATAAGAGAGATGTTTTAGCAAATAACCGAAGCTTGAAGTCTGCATCCCACTTAAGTATGTATTCTAATTTTTTATTAGATGGCTCAGATAAAAAATTATCATACTTATAATAAAATGATTAAAAGATTAGTTATAAACAGCCATTTTAAATTAAGATGAATCATTTAATATGAAAAAAGTATTTCAATGAAATTAAATCTAACCAACTCTTTATGAAAAATATTTGATATCATAATATTTTTATAAAAAATTAATTAGAATGAGTCTCAAAATTATTAAATTTGTTTAACATGAATGCAATTAAAAAATAATCAATGAATATTTATACTAGATTAATCTCAAAAATAAAATTTAATAATTTTAAAATTCATTCTAAATAAACTTTTGGCTAAGATATTTTATCCTTTTTTTTTTTCCACTGCTAAAAAACTGCAGAATCTAATATTTGGATTTAGATCATGAACTGGTGTTTGTAGAGGTTGATGCCATTATAAAATATATTTATTCAAGTTAGAATTTAAATCAATATAACAAGTGTATCTAACATATACAAAGGAACACAACTAAGCCTATATAAGATTGAGATTAAATGCAACTTTGAGCTAGAATTTAAGCTGAATAAATTAGCTAGAAATTTATTTGATCAAAAATACAATTTTTGTTCACCTCTATGTGGTCTTCTCGCTTAGAATCAAGTCTATGGCTTTAGGAATCGCTAATAATCCATTTAAGCTTTCCCGTAGGACATGAAAGTATAAGATTACTAATCTTTTGAGATCGGATTTGTGATGTCAATGATAATAATAAGTGAATTTTTGCACGCTAATCTTTTTTTCATATATTTATTGAACAAAACTTGTTATAAATATATTTATATAATGTAAGTGAATTAAAGAATATAAATTTGTAAATTGATTTAATCATGTAGTCTAGTTTATGTTATTTGTGTTTATACTATTCATATTATTAATGTTTTACATTATCATTAAGATGGCTATTATATTGTGTAAAATAATCACTAATATTTGTATATATTGAGATATATAATTGATTCTAGTTGTAAACACATAGAAGCAGATTTCACCTAATGTTTATTGAGATCTTTTCAACCAGTTTGCGATAGGTTGCAATAGGGGTGTAAGTGAGTCAAGTCGGCTCGTAAGCCGACTCGAGCTCGACTCATTAACAAGCTCGTGAGCCAAGCTTATCGAGCCACGAGCTTGAGCTCGAGCTCATAAACAAGTTCAAAAAAATTTTAGCTTGAGTCTAATTTGACTTGGCTCGTTTATATAATGAAGAACTACAATTATCATATTTCACATTATCGATTTAATAATTTATCGAGCTTTTTAAACGAGCTCAAGCATTCGAGTCGAGCTCGAGTTTGACTTTCTTTAAATCGAGTCAAGCTCGAGTCTGGTAATTGAGCTCAAGTTGAGCTCGAACTTGATAAGATTTAAACAAACTTAGCTCGATTAAGTCAAAACTCGACTCGACTCTACTCATTTACACCTCTAGGTTACGGTCGCAAATAATGACGTTTAACACTGACCCTTGCAATAATTTTCTATCATAAATACTTTTACAAATGAGGTGAAAAAAATATGATTTACGACTAATTTTGTGATGGATATATCAATTTCAAAATACTGTTCTTTATAGTGTAAACTAACTAATCGACCCAGATTCTAATAAAATAAAAAAAATTGAATGACCAACTTAAAATAACTAGCATTCACATTACATTCAAAAATACTCAAAACATTGAAACAAAACATAAATCTCAAATCAAAACTTAAACAAAATAAAATTAAAAATTAAAAAATAAAGAAATAATAGTGATCCCAAATGGCCATATATTATTTTATTTAATTTAAAAAAGGTCTTTCATCACATATATTTTTACTTTAAAAATCATATAAAATGAACAAAAGTATATTCATGATATTTAAAATCTAAAAGTTTATTTTCTTGTTGTGTATGTTGAGTGTGTCTATATATATATATATATTATATATATATATATATATTCACTATTCTTTCTATTGGGCTTTCCCTCATAAAGATGATTAAATATGCTGTGCTCGTGGGCCAATAGAGGTGTAGCATGCTAAATTGGGTGGCTTGTTTTTGAATGGTCAACTATCAATTCAAAATTTAAAGTTCAAGAGAGTATATATATTACTAATTCAAATATTGTTCCACACTTATCAAATTTGAAATTATTATTAATTTCTTTTCATCTTAAAATATGAAACTGTTTATTATTAAATCTGAAAAGAACTTATGTTCATGTAATCTTATCATTCCTTGGCAACCAAACCGCTTAAACTTCTGACATTTAGTTCCAGTTTAGTAAGTTTAGCCCTTGACTGTACATTGATTCTATTCGGTATTCCTATTTGCAAATGTTATTCACTTAGCTAAAAATATTGTTTTTTATTCTCAAACATAGCACATATAATTCAAATATCATTACATATATAATTTGCTTAAAATCAACGCATTGTATCTTTTTAAAAAGTAAAAGAGCAAAAAATTCAATTAATATGTTCATAAAAGTGACAGCTTTAAGAAACTAAGATTATCTAAAATCTCAATTAACGTTTATGAATGATGATATGAAAGTATCTGTAGTGTAGTTTTCAAATATTTTTTTTATCAGTAAACTGATATTTTTTTATTATTATCCTAAAAGGCTGTTAAAACATAATTCATGAAGAGTTGTCAATAATCTCCATTAAATAAGCAATCTGTAAAACAAGCAGAAGCTGTAGATTATGCCCTTTAGGTTAGCTAATCTCAAAGAAGATGGGAAACAAGAGAGCAAGATCAAGTTGGCCTTTAGCTTATGAAACGAAACACGGCCAAAAACACAGAGAAATAAGAGACTTTCAAGGAATAAAATTTGGGCTTAATTTTTAAATTAGGTCATTTTATAAACTTAATTAGATGATTAGTTATTTTTAAAAAAAATTTTAAAATTTTTAGTCGCCGATTAGTTCGACGGCTGACGGGATGCAGTCGCCGTCCCGGGGACGGCCCTTTAATTTTTTTATTTAAAAAAAAATTAAATGTCCATATTTTTGGCTATATCGACTCATCGGTGTTAGATTTTGGTGAGTATCGTTGGAAAGATAATGAAAAATTCTAACTTTTATGTTAACAACTTTTGAGGACGTCCGAGTAATGTTTGCAGTGAGATTTACGTCAATATATCGACGAAGATTGTGGCTATATCGGACTCATTGACGTTAGTGGCATGGTTGATATTGTTGGAAAGATAATGAAAAATATACTTCTGACAACTCTGTTTAATCTGTAAATGGAAGCAGAAAATTATTAATATAAATATATGACATTGTTTTTTTTTTTTTTTGCCATGATACAAATATATATTATTTTTGGTAATAAATACTCATTATATATTATATATAAATTGAGTTTGAATCTTTATGTAATTTAGTTGAATCTTTCCTCTTGCAAAACTCAATTTATATATAGAATATAATGGTGTTTGATATTACATCTTCGAAGAGGAAAGATTCAACTGGGAATTACATAAAAATTCAAACTCAATTTATATATAGAATATAATGAAAGTGTTTGATATTACCAAAAATAATATATCCTTATATTATGGCAAAAAAAAAAAAAAACAGGGGCTGACACAATATATTTAATTTTTGCAACTTCAGAAGTCACACATTTACAAGCTCACCGGGTGAGATTCGTCAAAAGTTGTCAACAAGGAAGTTGTAGAATTTTTCATTTTCTTTCCAAAGATACTAACCACGCCGAAACTTGACACCTAATGAGCCTGATATGACCAAAAAATGAGGGCTACATCAATATCTTCAATTTTGAACTTCGTAAGTGATATTTGAAATCATACCACCGGACGAGATTCATCGAAAGTTGTTAACATGTAAAAGTTTTTTTTTATTATCTTCCAACGATACTAAGACACCAAACCGACACATGAGTGATATAACCAAATAATATGGGCGATTTAATTATTTTTTAAAAAAAATTTAAGGGTCAGCCACTGACCAAATGACTAGGCCTATTTTTTAAATTTTTTTTAAATGGCTAATCACCTAATTAAGTTTATAAAATAGCCTAATTTAAAAATTAAGCCTAAAATTTGTGCCGTTTTTCATTATTTTATTTTATTTTATTTTATATACAAGACATGAAATTATTCAAGTATTTAAGAAAATTAATAATTTATAGAATTTTTAGATTATTATCATTATTTTGGTTATTTTATTTTAATATATTTAAAATTATTCTGAATGTCGTTAATTTATTTTACTGTTATTATCAAAATAAATAAAAACTTGCAAGCTAAATGTCTTATTTTATCTGAAATATAATTTAAAATAACTTGATATTATTCAATTTTTAAATAAAAGATAAATTGGTAATAAATAATTTGAATTTTATATATCACGTGCCATTATTTAAGAATAGAATTCAATGAAAAGTACATCAGAATCCTAAAACCATCATCATACATTCCTACTTTTTTCAACTAGATCACTTTCTAGTCTATTCATCCAGCCTATGTTTGCCTTTTTTTTTTTTTCAAATATAACTGAACATGGAGAGCTCAAAAGAAAAATATAGGTATTATTTTGCTTACTTTTTATTTTATTTTTTATTTCTTAAAGCGTTTTCACTGTTTCTTAATTTTAACTAATATAATATTTTATTTTATTTTATTTTGAAAGATTTACATATATATATATATATATATATATATATATATATATATATATATATATATATATATATATATATATATCACATTATTCTTATATATTTATATATATATAATATTTAAAATTAAATATTTATTTATCTAATAATTTTTTATATTTAAAATATTTATTTTATTTTTAAAATTAAATGATGATGATATTATTGATGTGATATTATCATATTGAACATTGAGATATTATATATATATAAATATATTAGAATTTAAATATTAGATATCTAAACATATAAGTATTGTGTAATATGTATGTAAATCCTCTTTTAATTTTAAGTATAAAATAAAAGTATATTTTATATGTTAGAATATATTATATTTTTATTTTTATTGAATAAGATGAAGTGGCAGGGCATGGGCATTGTCGTCAAGTGGGGTGGCTGAGTGATGGCTGATCGTGTTCCCACGGTCAGCAGAATAGCAGCAGCTATTAGTGGTGGTCAAAGCAAGATTTTTTTTTTTTTTTTTTTTTTAAGTAAAAGGTAAGGGCTTTGCCCAATTTCATTCCAAAAAAAATATAGTTACAAAAGAGACCGTATAGAAAGGGAAGACACAAAAGATGAGAAGAGGATACAATCTCAGGCCAAAACAAAAACATAAAAATACAAAAAAGGGGCAGGAGAAAGACATCCACTAGACTCAGAGTTACAATTTAAGTAAGATCAATAAAGCATTTAAGCGATCATCCCACCGGTTATGCCACCTGCCATCCAGTGGGACAGTTTTTATAAGGAATCTCATCCACCAAATGTAAGACAGCCATACAACAAGCTTTCCAATTCAGATCAAACCCATCCTAGGTTTCAGGTGGCACCATCCAAGGAGGGATCAACAATGTCACAGCTGGGTAAAGGATCGGGTGAACCATCTCTGACAACATAATTCTCATCATCGTCCAGTTGTAAATAGCAGATGAGCGTTCGATAAAGAAGGAAATGGCCAATGAGGTGGCACCATCCAAAAAGAGATCTGCAATGTCATAGCAAAAAGGATCATGTGAGCCATCCTTAAAACTACACTAGTTTCATCTTCCTCCAGTTGTAAAAGTAACAGAAAGAGCAATTCTCAAAAAAGAACAGCAATAGCGTTTGGCCAATACCGAAAAAACTATAAGATACATAGACCGAACGTAGGATAGTATACCATCGCCTTTGCAGCCCAAAAACGTTCATACAGGAAACAGACCAAATCCATTACAGCTGAAGCAACACATCGTTCGTATTTCTTGGCTAGAAACATTCAAAATTACCCACACTACTGAAATTTTTGAAAGACTCCAAAGTAAAGATAACCTGTTGAGGCCAAGACTGCTTAATTTTCCAGCGTTGCATCTTGAGAGATAAGCATTTCTTAATTTTAAAGCAAAGAGCTTCAAAAGAAGTTTCTTTAGCCTGAAATAGTCTATAGTTCCTTTCACACCACAGTGTATACACGATGATAGACACCATCAATAAGTAAAGCCTCGACAAGGCTTTATGTTCAAAAGATGGCAAGAAGAAGAACTTCACGCAAAGTTAGTGCAAAGAAGAAAAGTTCTCATTTGGGAGAATTGATTTAATGATTAATGAAAAGGGACATCCAAAAAAAATGTGTGAGTGCGATTCCTTTTCACCCTGACAGAATTTACAATCAATAACAGAGCCAAGGCCTCTTGAACACAAAACATCAGTCATTTTTAAAACATTTAGGTATGCCATCCAGCAAAATATAGCATAGTTTAAGGAGAACCCTTTGAACCAGATGTCTTTGGACCACTCCACTATTGGGTATTGATTATAGATAGCAAGAAGGATAAGTCTACTGGATAGATTTTTTTTCCATCCCAATGAATCTCATCACAGCCTGTGGACAAAGGAACATCACCAATGGAATATGAATGATTCTAGCTGGATGGAATTGGGTGAACCACCCATCTATTGTTCACAATAATAGAGGTTAAACGAGCTTGTTTAAGGAAATTTAACCAGGAAAAACATGATTATCCTAATATATCATATAGTGATCTGCCATAACACCACGGATCAAAAAAGAGAGAAAAAGAAGCGCCATCACCAATAGAAAAAAAAAAAGGATATTATCTCTAAATCGAGAAGAAAGTGTGAATTTCTCTCAAAGGCGTAAGAGCGAACCGGTTTGAGCCAAGACCATACTTGGAACATAGCCAAGAGGCAAATGGGTTGGAGTGGTTTAAAACCTTCCATAGAACCTTTACTTTACTTAAGACATTAAGGGTATTTATAGATATTAGCCCGCCCCATATTTCTAGGAAGTGTGGTTTTAAACCAAGATATAGTATGCATTTTCTTGCCCAGCACTCCATGGAAGAAAATTTTTGAAGTAATAGAGGTTAGTTTCCTGGGAATAGTTTTAGGAATGGACACTACCCTGAACCGAAAAGATAAACAACCATTGATGGATGACCAATAAGTCGCAACCCACCCCATGGGACAACCATCCGGACTTCCATCCCATCACCGTGAAGATATTCTATCAAGAAGAGCAAAAATACCGAGTTTTGAGTTTACCAACAATGGCAGCCCAAATACCTCAAGGGGAACTCCCCACCTCAAAACTTAAAGTTTGAAAAAACTCATTTTCGAGTGTGCTTAGAAAAACACAACTTAGATTTATGAAGATTGACTTCCCCGGGAGGTAAAGAGTATGTATAGAGCATCATTAAGAGCAGAGCACTAATCCGCCGCCAAAATAGATGTCATCTGCAATGTGATGAGATATGTGAGGCTGATGAGATCGGTTTAAATAAGTGCTTCAACTTTTGATCCATTATATAAGAGAAAATTCCATTATAGTGAATAGAAAAGGAGATAGAAGACACCCTTGAGAAGGTGATATATATATATTTAAGAAAATATGCTATAAAAAGAGAGCTATATATATAATATATATCAAAGGCTTTTGAAGATATCTATATATATATATATATATATATATATATATATATAATGGTACAGAGAGATATGGGAAGTGAAGTAGCATGTTTCGCTTTAGGAATAAGAGTGATAACACTATGCTTTATACAATCAGGAATCTGATATGTTTTAAAAAAATGCTGAATCGCAAGTAAGAATTATTTCCCAATGATATCCCAACAACTAATGAAAAAAGTTGATGTAAAACCATCTGGGCCTAGAGATTTATTTCCATTGATGCTATGGAGGGCTGTAATAATTTCTTAATCGGAAATAGGTGCTCCCAAATCAGCATATTGGACCTGAGAAATGACATTTCCAACAGGAATATTTTGAAAATAAGTAAGATCCGATTTCTCCTTATTAAATAGAGACATATAGGAATTACAAATCGCATTTGCAATCTCACTTTAGTAAAAGTACCATAATCCGCTTTCTAATTCTTTAATAAGGTTCATATTCCCTCTCCTTAATAGAGTGGTATAAGAACTTAAGATCATCATCAGCATGTATAAGCCAATAATTTTTGGCTCGTTGTTTAAACCATAGACTTTCCTCCTCGCAACCTCAAAGTATTGGGAATTTATGTCTTGCAATTGATGATGCAGAGTAGTGTTTAGAGGGTCCCTTTCTAGAGCTTGTAAATGTTTGTCCTGTTCTATTTTAAGTCGATTCAATCGCTTAGAGGATGACTATCCCAATGGAAATTTCTTAGAGATCTTTTAACATTTTTATGCTTCTTGAATAGCACCATCAATGGGTCTCCTTCAACATAAGCAGCCCAAGCACCCCTCACAACATCTTGAAACTGTGGATAAAGAACCCAATAATTTCTAAACATAAATCAGTGGAACTTATGATCAACTAGCTTTGAGCATAATATCAGAGGAGAGTGATCTGATGATAGTGGGGGAGTAACCTTATAGAAAGAGTGGGGGAAACACTCCAACCACTTCTCATTACAAAGCATTCTATCCAACTTAGATAGAATAGGAAGATCGGTCCTTTTATTGGACCAAGAATATGACGACTAGATAGATCCAATAACCCTGCATCATTGATACAATCTAAAAAATTAGAAAGACGGTTTAGATGTGTGGCCTTACCTCCAGCTTTTTCATGTGAATAAAGAATGCAGTTGAAATCACCTATCAGCAACCATGGATCTCCCATAGAGCAAGAGAGACTCCTGATAGAGTTCCAAAGATCCCTCTTATTAGAAGCGTCATTGTGTGCATATATCCAAGTTATATAGAAGACCGTGAGCTTGGGTAAGAGGCAATCTCGTGAATAAATTGTGAGGACATCTTCGTAGGGCTGAAAGAAACATTTTCAGAATTCCACTTTAACCAGATACGACCACCCAAGCTTTGATCAAAATTGTTGCAACCGATTTCTGAAGGGAAGAACTTTAATCTATTACTAGCAGAAGTAATAAGAGAGTGATCTCTAGCGAGCTTAGTTTCAAGGAGACAAAGCATATCTAGCTGAAACTCCCTAATTATTCTTCGACAATCTTGAGTCCGGCCCTTGGCCAATAATCCCCTCACATTCCAACAGCCCAACTTTAGAGGGAGCATAAAGGAAAAGTGAAATTAATGGTTTTTCCCGTTCTTCTTAGCCTTTGGAGCTAAAGAAGAGGAGGAGGTATTGGTCTTTGGCATAGTTTTTCCTTGATTTTGTTTCCCAGGAGATTTAGATCTGTCAGCCGCCTTCATAGGGGAAGCTGTGGCTGATCGGGTGGTAATACTATAAAGAACATTGGAGGTAGAGGTGTTCAAATCTTGTCATCTTCATTTGAGGTAACATTGTTGTCTTCATGCTCGGGAGAAGAATGTGATTGAGTTGGGAGCTAATTCAAGTCATTTAGAGGAGTAGGATTATGAGGAGGAGGATTTTCAGCAATCACAGCTTGACTCGGCTCATAAGAGGGGTCCTGTGGTTCGTCTGTGAGGAAGGAGAGGTAATTTTTCAGCCAAATTAGGAGGGTTCCTCCAGGAGACCAAATGATGATCTACCTTGAGGTTTCCTACTGCCACGCCCCCATTCCCTTGTTGATTGGTTTCTGTGAGAGGGCATTGGGCCTAGGAGTGTGAGAAGGTGGAACACTTCCCACAAGATTGTGGTTTCCAATTATATTGAATCTCTTGTTCAATTTTGATCCCATTCTGATTAATGAAAACAAGATCTGCAAAATAGATGTAGGGCTGATTTGGACACATATTCGAGCGAAAGTAAGACTCGCTCTAGTAGCCGTTAAATGATCAACCGCAAAAGGAATGCCTATCTTGCTAGCTACCCTAGAGAAGCCTTCCTAATTCCAGCAACATAAGGGAAAATTAGGAAGCTTAATCCAAAGTGGAATATTAGTAAAAATTTCCTTAACCGGCCGAAAATCCCAAGATCACTTCTTGAAGACAAAGGGTCTACCATTTAGGAAGCAGGGTCCATTGTCCCAAACCATGTCGAAGTCTTCCTGGCAGGAAAATTTTAGAAGAAAAAAATCTCCTTCTAGTGTTAACAGATCGAAATGTCCCTTGAACACCCATTTGTTTTTAATGGCAGCTAGTAGTGATCCATAAAATGGACGTTTCTCAATGGCATGACCTACTAAACAGAGTTTCCAAATGTTCTATCCAACCTCAAGTTGACCTGGAAAACTAACCTCCTCCTATCAAGGAGTGTAGGTTAGATTGAGGGTTTTATCAACCCATGGATGGAGCTAGCTTCTTTCCAATGTGATGGCGGAGGTCTTAATCTTTGGGAGGAAGGAGGAGGAAGGTGCACCCCATGTAGCACGGGAGGGCACCTAATAGAACATGCAATGAGGGGAGAGAATGATGAGGTTTGTCTAGGGTCCATGATAATGAGGGAGGAAGTGGGTGGAAGAGAGAATGACATTAGAGGCAAAGCTGGAGAGAAGAGGGCCGGTTCACAAAAGGAACGAAGGGAAATACCTTTTGACAATTGAACCTCCGGCCGCAGCCAGAGGTCAGGGACGGATAGAAGCTACTAAGAGGTAATCGGAACATACCTTCAGCCAAAACCGCCGGACAAGAGAGGATTTGGATTTCGTCGGGGAGCAGGAACGGGAGCCCTAGTATTCGAATATTTTTAGGATAAAGCAAGATTAGTCGACTTCAGTTTAGCTTGAAATCTGACGTTAGATGATAGAGAGTTCATATTTTAAAAATAATAAAAATATTTTAATAAAATAAATAATTTAATGATGTCATATTGAAAATATTTTATGAAAAATAATTAAATTTATTTTCATGCCCTGCCACATCATCTTATTCAAAGAGAATTTAATAAATATAATTAAATATATAAAGAGAATTAAATTTATTTTCATTATGTCATATTGAAAATATTTTATGATGAAAAATAATTAAATTTACATCTGAAAATAATAAAAATACTTTAAAATATTTTAAAATTTTAGAAATAATTAAATTTATGTTAAAAAAAATTAAATTAATTTAGTTTCATTAAATTTTCGGGACTGATTCGGGTTGAAGAAATTGATCCGTTTGATTTTTTGGGTCGGGTTCCGGTTGACCTTCCAACCTGAAATTGACTCGATTCATTTTCACACTTGACTGATATATATATATATATATATATATATATATATATATATATATATATATATATATATATATATATATATATATATATATATTATTCGGTCGGGTTGTCAATCGGGTTGAAGTTGGGTTGTTGTCAACCTATTCTAGTCAAACCGAACACCCGAATTCAATTGACACCCCTAATCAAAGCTAATTACACGGCAAGTCACGCTCTAAGAAATCAACTTCTACCAATTGCCAAAAGGCTAAATTTTTAAAATAAGCACGTTCAAAAACATAATTAGTGGATTATGCATTAAAAAAAATTTTAAAATTAGGCACAGTCGCCCGTTAAACAGGTGACTGGCCTAAAATATTTTTTTTTTAAAAACAAATCTGAACCGAGATCGGGACAGAGCCTCTCGATCTCGGTTTTCTTCCCGATCTTTCTTTCGAGACGCCGCTCTTCACGCCCGACCATTTGCTCGTGGAAATCGGCCAAGCCCGCGTCCCTGTCGCCACCCGCCCGAAATCGACCGCCATTCTCGCAGCGGTGTTTTAGGTATATTTTGAGTTTTTTTGGATTTTTTTGTATAAAAAAAAATGTGATGTTGATTTTTTGTGTTTTATCATATTATTAGTGTATTATGTGATTAGCTAGTATTATGATTTAGGTTAAGTTTGGAGTGGAATTAAGTTTTTTTGAAAGAATCTTTTTAGGTATTTTTTGGAACTCCTTTTTATTTAATTTTGATTTTATGTGATGTCAATTTTAGGCAAATGTAAGATTGATTTCATGTGTTCTAACATTTGATTATTTAGTTTATCATGTGATTAGCTAGTTTTAGGGTTTACACATTTGTTGGTGGATTTGATATTTTAAGGAAACTATAATTTTTGCAAAAAAAATGAGGAACGCATGACTGATACTTACTTTAATATGAGAGAGTTGATTGTGGGATCTCTTGATATGTGGTTGGTGGTCTTACCTTTCTACCGATACTAAGTCAGAGCTTTTAAGATGCAATAGTAATTGTGTTCTATGCAATTCATTTTACAAAGGCAAGCACTGGATTACTTATTTATTTTGGTTTAGGATGCTCGTGTGAGCTTTGTTTTGTAAAAAATGGAATGTGTATTAAGTGGAGATTAATGCACACATATATTATGTGAATTTTATTATAGATTTTAGGAATGTGTTTTATGTTGTGAATGAATTGATTAGATGTCAAAAATGGAAAATAAGATTTAGGGTTTGAAATTCTAGATGGTATTCATTTTGGTTGTCATTACTTTAATAGAAATTGAGTCTCAGTGCGATCCATACAGTTCTTATAAATTGATTGATTTAAACAGATGTGGTAGTCAGCATTCCTATCTCCAATACATATTTTTATATTCAAATATGAGTTCAGACACAGTATGTTTAGTATTTTATTACGGCGGCCAACTCAATGTTAGTGACGATTTCTTCTCTACGTACACTGGTGGAAAAAAGCCGTCATATACAAGTTTCACGATGGGCTGATTTACAAGCATACAGAATCGAATCATGAGGTCACTGAAAGTTGATTCGACACAGTTTAGGATTAATCTCATATGTATATTTTCTATTAGTGCCAGTTTCATTGCTACTCCATTAAATGATGATGAAGTATGTGAGTCAGTCATTAATGCAACAAGTATACAACCTATAATTGTATACGTCGAAATTGAGTTGAAACAAACATATGATATCGAAGTTCATAATTTCACTAGAGCTCATCCAACCGTCCCACAACACTATACTATCACAGGAACCATATCAGACCGACCTCAATGAAGGTTTTCATAGGTATGTACCTCGAAGTCATTATCTAATTAATCTTTTTCATTTTAATCTTATACACTGCATTAAAATGCACAACACTAATGATAGAGATGTATCTGCATCTTCTATTTATGTTCATCATATTACCTCGACTTCTACTAGTATTGGTGAATATCATGACGATCATGTAGCACCATTACCAACTGAAGATGAGGGCTATAAAACAATGCCTAGCGCAATGAGTTCTGACACATATGATAGTGAAGGTGACATTGGAGAAGAATAATGTCCAAACTCTGGGAACGGTCATTTGGTAAGAGATTACTCTAACAAAATAATCAATACTGAAGAACACATGTTTAGTAGCAATGATTACATTCAGGCTTGCTAGACAGCACAAGAATGGGATGAACAACTAAACTTTGATGGCCTCTCAGTAGATTCTATTTTTCTAGAAGAGAATTTTATTCTAGCAGACTTAAATGAAGAGATGTGTTTCCATGACAAAAGACACTTTAAATTTACTGTTTGGGGTTGGTCCATAACAAATAACGTGGAATATGAAACATGTGACTCTAACAAGATGATGTTCACTATACTTTACATACATACAGTCATTTCAAGAAGCCATGCTTGGTATATACATGCTCGAAAGCAAGAGGCTTGGTCGCTTGGAGGATTTCTCGGTATGACGACACACATGTTCTCATTCAATATTGAGCACCATACAAAGTGCACGGTTTATTATTACTACATCCAATCTATCATTAGATACCAATTGGATTTGAAATCCAGGAAAATTATTGGTCGTACGGAATCAAAATTTAATATTATGGTGTCCTATATGAAAGCTTGGGATACACGTAGAAAGGCTATACAGGCTATTTTTAGCAGTTGGGAAGAGTCATACCGCTCACTAAATCACTTCATGACTATTGTATGTGCGTATGCTGGAACGGAACCGCATTCAGTCAAGTGAATCTGGCTATTTTTAGCGCATATTCTGGTCATTTGGGCCATCTATAGTCGATTGACAATTTTGTAGACCAGTCTTAAGTCTTGACGATACATTTCTCTTGGGAAAGTACAGAGGCACTCTTCTTACTGCAGTTGGTATTGATGCAAATAATGGCTTGTATCCTTTGGAATTTGCAATAGTGGAAGCAGAGTGTAATGAGTCTTGGGGTTGGTTTATTAGGACATTACAAGACTTGATTCCGCTTATATGCACTCGACCTGATTTATGCATTATCTCTAACCGACATTCAGGCTTAGTACATGGATGCTGTAAATTTTTTCTTTGGGATAAACACTGTCATTGCTTACGCCATCTTAGAGAGAATTTCAAGAAGGCATGTAGAACTATGAGAATTTCTGATGCTGAGTTTGTGTGTCAGAAGATGTCCTTGACAGATAATACAACTGACATTCACACCTTTACACATTATGTTATAGATATAGGGAATATCAAAATAGGTCTGGTCGCTTGCAAGAGATGTAAAATGGTCATTGAGTAATGATGAGATATCGATACAAAGACAATGACTACTAAGAGTGTTTCAAAGGTGTGCTCAAGAGGGCACGTGGGTTGCCGATACAAGCTTTAAATACATCAATTTATTACAATCTTTTATCAGTTTTTATCAAATGCCTTGAGACAGCTTCTGATCTGATCAGCCAAAATGATTCGATATTTGCACCACGTGTGAAGGCTCAGCAGCAACAAAATGAGCATGAAGCTAGGAGATGCCTGGATTCCACAAGAATAAATTTAAATAAATTTCAGGTGTTTGTTATGTCCTCAATATCATTTAAGGTTGAATTGCAAGAACAATGTAGTTTTATTATTTATCAAAGTTATCATACTCTAAATGTCATTTTCATAAAATCATCAATTCATATTATTATGACAATTGAGGCCACACTCCATCGACGTGGAGTGGCCGAGAACCGCCCTAGATTTATGGATGAATTGCGTGATGCTGGCTTAGACTATCTTTCACAGTTGCAGTATATTAGGCTTGATCACCACCTGCTTATAGCCTTAGTTAAGCGTTGGACACCGCAGATAAACACATTTCATTTCGCAATTGGTGAGATGACAAGTACGCCGCAGGATGTGGCTATGATTCTAGGAGTATGGATTGATGAGCCTCCTATTATAAGACCTACAGTGATTTGGAGGGGAGACGATGACTATCTTGGCCTGATTGTTGTGATGAGCTGATCAGGAGACATCCAGAGCTCGATGTGGTATACAATGATCTAGTACAGCCACATGTTACATCCACATTTTGCATGGGAGATGCGTGCGACCTGCACCTTTACGCTATCGACCGGACATTTTATAGGGATTCATACTTGGATCTACCGATGTCGACTTTATGATGCACCTAGCTTACATATTGCTCACTATTATTTTCTTTCCGCCAGATACGCCCCGTCGAGGTACATATAGTACTTAGCGCCATCGGATGATTTGAGCTTGTTCAACGTACTCCAAGAAATGTTAGCACTTATGTGGAGTTGAATGAGGCAACAAGGCCAAAGCGAACTAACATGGCGTGATGTCGCACAGTTTGGTCGGAGCATGTACATGTTGGTCGACCTATATTACGTACCATTTCAGCAGAGTTGATGGGTTGGGCTATTGCGTGGAATGAGGGTTATCTACGAGATATGACACCTGTCCATGTTAGAGTGTACAGAGATGAGCTTGATGGGCTGCTACAGAGTCAGGTATGACTAAGAGCACATTTGGTTCATATTTTTACCTCTACAATCTTATGTATGACATTTAATTTTTCTGTCATATTGTAAGTGATATGGAGCCGACGGACATCGCACGCGACGAGTGGCATCTGCCGCTGGGGGAGGCTATTTGACTCCAGGGTACCGCTTGATCACCGGAAAAGAATTAAGTTGTACCTCCCGTGATCGCGGTGCTCGCAGCTTTGGTCTATCACCTAGAGTGGACGTGGTGCCTATAGATTCTTCATTTCAGCGAGTCGATGGTCGCGGGAAGGCTGATGTTAACTGGGTTGATTATCACCAGGTTCACATATCACAGTGGGAGGCCAGACATGATTCAATTATTGTCGTTGATGATGTTATACCTCCTGTTGACCCGACTATCAGTCGATACATGAGGTGGTATTGGTCCTGGGCTTCCTTGTACATGCTCAAGGCTCCGACCATTCCGCCTATCACCTACTATCCTCAAGCTCCTGGAGAGAGACTGATGGTAAGCACTAAAAAATTGTATGCTAATCAAATATTTATATGTTATGAGAACTGAATTACATACTTGCCTGTGCAGTGAGAACATATCTTGGACACATAAGATATTTTCCAGCCTTATTTTGGGAGAGACCAAGACACTAATTTTCAGCATTCAATTAACACTTATGAGGAGTTATGTAGGGAACTACGCAAGAATATGCACATATCAGATAGCAGGTGCAGGGATACAGATGAAGCCAGTAGTTCTTCTGCAGCACCTTCGTATTCTCAATCACATATTATAGGATTTGACACAGGTCCATACAGTTACCCATTTGGCATACCTCATTCTTATCGTGAAGCCATGGGCCCATTTCGCCATGGCACCCTCATATGTATCCTCACTCACCATTCTACATGATGCATATGCACAGAGTGTACCCCATCGTCCCTTCCGACCATCATCAGGAGATACCCGATGTTACACCTCGATGATCCAGTAGACTACTAACCGTGGAGATGAAACGCAAAGACGAACACCATTTGTGAGACCGTCCTTGACGACCACCTGCTCAGTATAATCCAGGGAGTGACGCACTTCCACCACGCACACACCGCTATCGTTAGATGTCCTCAATTGTCATCTGTAATTGTAGATCATCTGATAGCATGATGTACACTGTTTTGTCAATATTTTATATTTCCTATGTACACTGCATATCAAGACAACGCTTATCTATGTTATATATTTCTATTTTTTCCTGCGGAATATCAGAGATATCTTGTTGGTATTAAACTATCAGATTTAGAAATTTTGGAGATGTAGATAAAAGCTATGAATTTGTCATGTTGAGTAGCTGTTTCAGCTTGCAAACTTTGTAATGAGATTGCCACATCTATTATTTTCTTGCAAACTTTGTAATGATCCATCCACTGTTGTTATTTTGAATCCATACATATCCACAAAAACTGCTGCGCAACGGTCTAAAATCACATCTCTGCATCAACATAAAAGTCATGGGGAATTTTGTGCCGATTCCAACGATACCAAGCTTGCTAAATTCTGACAACGGACGACTCCGGTACAGCCAAAATACCGCAGCTGGTCGCACTATTCAAAATTGCGCCGCCGATTTTTCGCGCATTAGCGAAGTCTGCTACGCAAGGAGCCAGAATCGCCTTTTTTCGATCAACATGAAAGTCGTGGGTAATTTTGTGCCGATTCCAAAGATACCAAGTTCGCTAAATTCTGACAACGGACGACTCTGGTACAGCCAAAATACCGCGGCTGGTCGCACTATTCAAAACTGCGCCGCTGATTTTTCACGCATTGGTAAAATCTGCTATGCAATGAGCCACAATTGCCTTTTTCAGTCAACATAAAAGTTGTGGAGAATTTTGTGCCGATTCCAACGATATCAAACTCGCTAAATTCCGACAACGGACGACTCTGGTACGGCCAAAATACCGCAGCTAGTCTACAATTTTTTTTAAAAAAATTTTCTCTGGAGCCAGTCACCCGTTAAACGGACGGCTGTGCCTAATTTTAATACTTTTTTTATGTCTACTCCATTAATTATGTTTTTAAATATACTTATTTTAAAAATTCAGCCTTGCCAAAAACGGTTGAAATCATTAACAAGTAAGCAATTAGTTCAGCATTTCTAAAATGTTGCATTGTTTAATAGTTTTAATTTATTATAACATTTAATAGGAAGGGCCATTTTCTAAGTAAACATCTTTTATTCCGTTCAAGATTGCTCAAAAATATGTTTATAAACAGCTTATTCACTTGATTAAATATAAATTTTTATTTTAGTTCAAGCAAAACAATACATCATTAAAAAAACTTCTTTTCTTAGAAATTTTGAGAAAGAATGCATGATCTGGTCAAATTAGTCGTTTAAGTTGTGATAAAAATTTTCAAGAAAAATTTACATAAATAGCATAAAATTTCTATCCATTTATATATCTAATTTCTAAATTTTGCTATTTATAAATATAGTATTTATATATATAAAAAGGTGTATTTCAATTTAATAACTTAATAATGATATTATTTTTCATATAATTTTAAGAAATTTATGTATGTAAATGCCCCCTTATTTTAAATAAGAGTAATTTGTCCAAGACAGCGCCTAATTGATAGGACAAAATGACCTATTAACCTATTACACTATTAGAGAATTTTTTTCTAACGTTGAAGAAAAAATTATGGATATATAACCTATTTTCATAAAGTTTATAAGGGAATTATCGAGTCCACATTAGAGCAAAATCAGTGTCGGATCCCAATCTAATGCTAGGCTCTCTTTGTCTCTAGTCTCTACTCCAAAATATATATTTACTTGACGCTCGAGCGTTAGGTTTATGACTTAGACATTGGCATGTTTTATTGTCTTTACTATAGCATTGTTGGGCACTAGATGTAAGGTTTGGTGCCTATTAGTTGAATCCATGACTAACCTCTAAATTATACGGATAAAATAGAATAGAGATTATTTTATATCTGATTCTCAATTTCCTAAAGGATAAACTCTTATAATTTATTACATCTTTTAAAAGAAAAACTTATTATGAAAACTCTCAATTAAAGAAATTAATTCTTTATTTTTGTAGACTTTAAAGCTTGATTTTAAGACTGAAAATGAAAGTCAAATTGAGTAGATCAAAGAAAAGAATTTTTTTTGGATTCCAAAAGCAAAGAATTCTTTTGGATTCCAAATAGGAAGAAGTAGGAAGTTCAATTGATACTAGAAAGCTCAATAAGCACTTCAACTAATTATATTATTGAGCTTTCTAATTTTGAAAATGAAATTTATTTCATTATACGTTGACATTTTATTAGAATGATATGATTTATATTTTAACAATATAAGACTGTAGAAAAGCCTACAGAAGAGGACTTATTCTTATAACAAAAAATAAAATAAATAAGATCCCTTAGATCTTATATCTAAATGTGCTTCTAACATAAGTCAGAAATTCAAGATAGTCTAATAAAGAACAATTATTATGTATGTATTTCTCTCTCACTAAAAAATACAAACCTATTCACTCTTCAACTTATAACCTACTTGTTAGGGTTTCCGCCAACATCTTTTATCCTTTGAGGTCTAGAATTCAATCTTATGAGAAATTAGATGGTTTAAACTATTACTAATTAAGAAAGAATCTAAAAATATAGACTCACTCTATATATCTAAGATCATTAATGATATGATATGATTTTAATTAATGCACGAATTTACATGGTTTTTTTTATTTTTAGATATTTGATCTTATTTTTAAGACTTTGGGTATGTAATTATGTCTATAATGAAATGTAATTAGAAGTTATTATGAATTAAATAAAAAAGCAGATTTTCTTAAGAAGAGTGATCATCCTCAATGATTAGATTCCCCAGTATATGCAATGTAAGAATGACCCAATTCAAAAAAATAATAAATAAATATGTAATCATACTTCTCAAATCTTAATAGTGTTTAGTGATTTTTATTGTTTAATCTTATGGAATTAATTATGAGAGGTTATGAGTTTATTATTTTTATATTTGAATTGTTTAATTAAGTTGGGTAAAAATTTATTTTTATTCTAAAAGCCCATCGCATAAACCATAGATTGACTCAACATGACCCAATTATGTTGGGTTGGGACAAATGATCTCTATTTATCTAATTGGGTTAGAAATAAGTTTAGATTATATTGATTAATTATTTAAAACATTTAGAATCAATTGAATTTGGCTTGAATTTTTTAGAGACTAAATTGACTCAATTTGATCCACATGGGTCAAATAGGGCCAAATGACTTAATTGGTCATTTCAAACTTTGGTTAAGCCTTAAAATATATGGTGAGTTATTTGGAGTTTTTGAGATTGATTGTTTGCAATTGACTTGAGTAAATTTTGGATTTAGCCTATTGTGATATAATTGGGTTAATTTGAGTTCACTTGGATCCATTGGCCCAGATAGGTCAATTAGACTAAGGGAAAGTTTGGATTTAGTTCAATCATTTATTTTAAGTGATTTGAAATGCCTAATTTTTTTTTTTAAATTCTATTTTATTTGATTTTAACTCAATTGGATTCATTTAAGCATATTTGGGTCAAATATTCTAATTGGCCAAATTAGACCTTAAATGAGCTTGAATTGGTCTTGGTTCTTTAGTATAATGATTTTAGTCCTTAAAAAAGTTTAATTTAATTTGATTTTAATTAAATTCGATTTAGACTTAGTGAGACATATATTAGAACATTTGGGACAGATACTCTAATTGGCAATTTGAACCTTAATTAAATTTAGATTTGAATTTGATTAAGCTTGAATAATAATTTAAGCTTTTTAATAGATTTGATTTGATTTAATTTTGTTCAATTTGATTTGATTTGAATTCTTGTCCAAATGAGCCCATTTAGGTTTAGATCAAATTAACTTAATTAAGAGTCAATTAAGTTTATATTTTGATTCAAATGTGTTTCATTTTAAGTTTTATTCAATTTTATTGAATTTATGAGTGTTTGAGTTTATCTAACATATTTTGGCTATGTCAAGTCTTGGTGGGGCACACAAGCCTGGTGTAAGTCTAATCAATTTGATTTCAATTTAGTTTAATTTAGATTTAAATCCTGAATTTTATTTCATTTGTTTTTAATATTAGTTTTAGTTTAATTTATTTTGACTTTGATTTTGAGTTTGGAGCTCACTTAATCATTGAGAGGTGTCCTAAGGGCCTAAGTAAGGAAGTCCCTCATCTAGAATTGAGATCCTAAAATTAGAAAAAGATGGGAACCTCATAAAAAATTAGGCCAATAATGTGAATCTTTTTATGTTAAATTTATTTTTTAGAGAATGTTTGATTTGAGAAATTTATAGTGTAAAGTATTTTAAATTCACTGTATTTTAAAATTTTTATGTTTGTTTTGAATAATTTAGAATGCAATAAAAATTTTTATGGAATTTCAAATACACATTGTAATTCATTTTTGATATATTCAAAACTCACCTAATTTTGGCCTAGTTTGGAACTCACTTAATTTTGGTCTAGTTTGGAATGCACTAAAGCTATAGTCAATTTAAACACATATAGTGGTTCCCATCATGACCATCAGTCTTCACTTGCCATACATTGACCACCATTTGCCATTGCCTCAACCATTGCGACCTTTGCCACAACCACCTTAGCCATTGCTTATTTTTGCCATTGTTTGGCAATCATCTCTCACCACTATCGTTGTTGTAGGATAGGTGATGTAGTCATCATATTTTACTTTGTACCACTTCCTTTCATCAAATATAAAAAATAAATTGTTATATTTATAGAATTATTATGCACATAATTTAAAAATATTCTAAATATATTTCTTTCATTAAACTGCATTTTTTATAATATATTTTAAATTTAGCTATCCAAATAGCCTCAGAGCAAAAATTATTTCATTCTTACAATTAAATTATATATTTAAACTCTTGAGTAACTCATCAGAAAGTTCACATGAAATATAAAAACTTAAATAAAAGTCGCTTTATACTGTGACATATTAAAGAAGATATTCAGTTCATTGAATTGACCGCCAATCCGCCATGATCCGTATGTTGAGATTTTTATTTGAGAGCTCTATGGTCATATTATGTATTAAATTCTTGCATATTGAATTTGAAGAATACGACACTGTCCTTTTAAATCAAATAATGATTATTTTTAAATACCTTTTGTGATCCGTTTTGATATCTTTCAAAAAATAGTTTTTAATTTATGGTGGACTAGTTTGAAAAGAAGTTCTTAATTTTATGAAAAGTCAAACGCCTTGCCGTGTGGTTCTATTGCATTTTGATACTACAAAATTTCCATCAAGCGTACGTTTTCCATTCAATTAATTCATTTACTTTGATCCTTCGAAATAAGCATTTTATAAATGCTATATATAATGAAAAAACATCATCTTTTAATCAGATCAGATTTTTTTTTTTTTATTTACACACACCCACACACCTACACGAATTTATAGATAATTAAAATCTTATATATCTACACTTTAACATTTAAAAGTTAATATATATTTATATAATATTTTGATAATTAAATCACATAAAAAAATAATAATATGAACTCATCTCAAATAAAATATATTATATAAATAATTGTTGCTATAGAAAACCAGCAGAATTGACAGCTTATTTCTTTAAATTTTATCATAAATCCAAAGACAGTAGTATTTAAAGAAATGAACAAAACTAGAATTTTAAAAAAACCTCTAAAAGAGGGAAAACCAGGCTACCAAGAAATCTTCCACTATGTATTTCTTTTGAGTACAAGTTTTCCGACACTAATTACAAAATCAGAGGAGAATTACATAAAATTACAAAATCGCGCAACAAAGAATATAAGAAATGAACACCAATGGTCGTCGGATTAAGATCGCCGTGATGGCCGGCGGACGGTGACGGAACGATGTAGTGGCGACGGCGGCGAGGGTCGGCGACGTGACCCGATAACCAACGAGATTGACGAAATCGCGGGATCGGCGTACCGACGGCTACGGCGGCGAGTGGTCGGTAACTAACGGGTGGTCTCGTGAAGTGGTACCATTATGTTTGGAGGATTTTCAAGCTTTAGAGCTCTCCTCTCTGCTTGGCCTCATATGATGAAGAGCTATTTATAGAGGATGGATCTCTATAAATACATGCAAAATTCGAACCACTCCTCTCCATCGGACGGCTCAAAATGATTCCTTTGATTATATGATGTATTTTGTGTATTTGAATGCTCAATTGAAGTCAGAATTATGAGATATTGGGCTTGTTAGATCCGGCTCGTTAAGACGCTCGATTTGACTATAAACATTCAATGTTTAAGAGTCAATTGATAAGAAGCGCTTGATCTCGATCTTGATTCGTAATCGAGGCTTTATCAAGATTCGTTCACAGAATTTTCGGTCATATCGTTGCTCGTATTTTGGATGATATTATCTTAATCATCCAAAAATGTATATGTGAATACTTGAAAATAGTAGATTCTTCAATGAAATTTGTGGGTCCATTAACTATACATTTTGAGAGAATATATTTTCATGTGAGCACAGGATTATGATCACGAAAGCGGATGTAGGGCCGCGAATGTGTACGTGTACGCGCGGGCAAGGTTTCACGGTTATGGACTCATCCGAATATTTACTGCGCTTGCCGGTCGATTCTGGAGGTGCCAAGGAAGGAGGTGCGGAAGGTCGCCTAAGTCGAGGGCCGGTACAAAACCATGTGGGTTGGTTTCAGTCGACGCTCTGAACGCGGGTCGAGGGTCACACGCCGTGACGGATCGCGACCTGCCTGTAACGGGTCGCGGAACAGTCGCTGGCGGGTCACGGAACGGACGCTGGCTCAGGTCTGCATGAGCTGAAGGCTGGCAACGCCAGCTGTGAGCGGAGGGGCGAGGCTGCATGAACATGCGGAGCCCACGGGGCTACATGTTCATGCATGGGAAAATATATATGTTTTCGCTGCCAGCTTGAGGCTTTGAACGATTTTGGGCGATTTTTAGCGATTTTTGACATATTTGCCCCTATAAGGGGACTATAAAAACTCTCCTAGGGTCAAGAGAGAAGGCATACTCCTCATATGCTAGAGTGTCCCTCTTCTTCTTAAGAGGAGGTCGCTCGAGGCGGTCCTGCATACGCGCCGTGGTTCCGGCTTTTCAAAAGAGACGCCAACGGCCTTATCGGACCACGCTGGAGGCGATCAAGACACGTAATTCATACATCGAGTCTCTGATTTTCCTTCGAAAGAGGCGTCAACTATCCTTGTCGGACCGACCGGGTTTGGAGGCGATCAAGGCCCGTAGTTCATACAGCGAAGCTCCAATTTTCCCTTCGAAAGAGGCATCAACTACCCTTGTCGCACCGACCGGGTTCGGAGGTGATCAAGGCCCGTAGTTCATACGGCGAGGCTCCGGTTTTCCCTCGAAAGAGGCGTCAACTGCTCTTGTCGGACCGACCGGGTTTGGAGGCGATCAAGGCCCGTAATTCATACGGCGAGGCTCCGATTTTCTCTCGAAAGAGGTGTCAACTGCCCTTGTTGGACCTACCGAGTTTGGAGGCGATCAAGGGCCGTAGTTTATATGGCGAGGCTCCAGTTTTCTCTTGAAAGAGGCGTCAACTGCCCTTGTCGGACCGACCAAGTTCGGAGGCGATGATCGGCGACGATAACCGGCGACGCGATGACGGGCGCATGCCGATGCCCAGAATGGCGGAATGAGGGCGATGATGGTGGTGACTGACGGAGATGGCCGACGATGGTTGGCGGCGGTGACCGGCGATGGTCGGCAGCGGTGACCGGCGGTGGAGGTCGGCGGCGATGGTTCGGCACGGGGTGGTCGATTCGCAACCGACGACGGTAATACGGCAATCGGCGCTTTAGTCGGGATGACGGCGACGGCGAAGATTTTACCTATTGGTGTGACTCGATGACATTAACTTTATGGAAGATTGAATTGAATCCGCCAGGATTTTGACCTATCCGAGGTTGTTTGTCATAGTGCTGGCGACGCTAACTGTATGGAAGAGGTCAATTGAATCCGTTGAGGATTTTATCATGTTGTTTGTCGAGTATTACCCGGCGACGTTAACCTATATGGAAGAGGTCACGGGATGTCCACCAAGGACCTTTTGACCTATCCTAGGTATCAGCCAAAGTGTTACTTGACTTCTTACCTGTATGGAAGACGTCCGATCAAGTCCCCTTGGGATTGATCATGCCAAATTGAAATACAACGTGAGTTGTATATTTCTCAAGTTGGAGGATTAAATGAAGAAGAAACTAGCTTGTAAGAAAAATCCATAAACTTATTACTTTGATAATGTTGATGATACAATATTGTCACAAGATAACTTAACAAAAGGGACGAGATACATTTTAGAGAGAGTTAACAAAAGACAAGAGGTGGAGAGGAAAAGATAAACGGGGTAAATTAAAGACTATAATATTTATGCACCAAGAATTACATATAACACTTTTTAGAGACCCTCAATGTTACAAATTTTAGGGAAGATTTTTTCCTTTGGATCTTTGGTCATAGCTTGATGGTTGGTCATTTGATAACGAAGTGGGGAGCAAGTCTTTTACAGACAAAACCCTCTGAGGTACTTCTTTATCTTGAAGATTAAAATTCTCGATGTTGAATGTCACCGAAAGGCGTGGTTGATCTTGTCTAAGGTAACATGATTGTGCTATTTGTTGGTTTCCACAGACCACTCCAACCCCAATGAGAATTTGAAATTTCATCTTAAGATGAGGTACCGAGGTGACAGCACCGAAGATTGATTGGAGGGGTCTTCCAAAGATAGTGTTGTATGGTGAATTTGACTTGGCCACTATGAATTGAACTAAGTGAGTGAATTGTTGATAAAATTCTTCGAGAATAACGGGAAGGGTGATTGTCCCCTCCACTCATATAGAGCGATTATCAAACCCATATAACGATCCTGCAACGGGTTAAAGTTTAGATAGTAGTGGCCCATGCTAAGAAAGGTGGAGTAAAATAAAACATCAACTAACTTCCATTATCAATCAAAATTTTAACAACATAATCGGGTGTCACCCTCTGAGATGATAAGAGATCTTGATGCGAAGGACTCCTTCCAAGTCGAGTCATTAAAAGTGATTGGATGATTAATATGTGATTTTTTTAACTCACTCTTTAAAGGTGGCGATGAAGACTTGATTAGATAGTAGTGGCCCACTTGCTGCTTTCAATTTCTAACTACTTGACGCTTATTATGTTATTTCGTGATGATTGTCCTGCTACCTCCTGTTGGAGTTATGTTTACTTGAGCTGGTTGGTTTTGCACAAAGTGATGTAGATATCCCTATTGAATGAGCCTCTCAATTTCTTCTTTAAGTTATTTACACGCCAAGAGTATGTCCACCATGGAAGTGACAATATTGCTCTTGATTTCGAATTTAGTTTCAAATGAATGGCCACTGATGGTCTCTTCATCTCGCCAACAAGACGTTAACACGAGATCTGCTCGTGGACGTGTATTCCCGTGGTTCGCGCTGATGCGGGGCCGTGGAGGGAGATCATGACCGCCTTTCTTTCTTCGATGAGATTGTTAATCTATATTTCCTTGAGCACTCTTAAGTTTTTTTCGGTGAATTATTCAAATTATTTGATGGGCATTAATAGCCTCATCAGCAGAAATTTGTGCTTCCATATGGTGAACCAAGTCGGCATATGAGCGGACTGTATCTCGCATTAGTGACGAGTAGAAAGGCCCAAGATGGAGCCCTCCAAGAAAAACTCCTCTCAGTAATTCAGGGTCTACCCCAAGTATTTGGCGAGCTTCTGAGGAGAATCTTTGGAAGTATTCTTTAAGTGATTCACCCTCATTTTGACGAATTATGGAGATATGGGAGGAATCTATAATGATCCTCTGGTTTGTAATGGACTGTTCTACAAAAATCCTGGCGAGTTTGTCAAAGGTATGGACGGATTCTCTTGGGAGGGAGTAGAACTAAGTGCGAGCTTACCCCTTGAGGGTAACTGGAAAGACTTGACAAAGCAGTGTGTCAGGAGCTCATTGGATATGCATGATGGTCCTGTAATGATCGATATGTTCATATGAGTCAGTTTCCCCATCATAGGAATCAATGCTCGGAAGCTTGAAACCTATGGGAATATGATGTTGGAATAGCTTCAGCAAAAGGTGAGGACTCCTCATAACCGCGGTGAGGGGGAGGATGATTTCTATTTTCAAGATGAAATTCGTCTTGCATTAAGCGTCATAATTCTGCACGTATAGCATGTCGAGTGGAGTCAACGGGACGAGAATGTGCCACGATACTAGCAATAATTAGTGGATTAGTAGTCAGTTGAGCTGCACGTGATGGATGAGTAGAACTAGCAGTGTTAAGGAGATCAGCATCACAGTCTCTACGCGGAGGAACTTCAATGTCAAAGAGATTAGCATTTTGACCTCCCACGGCTAATGATTGATCTTGGGGGAGATGTGTTGCAGGGTAAGGGTTGTGTTCGCAAAAGTCGGATCATCTCATTTGAGACTCTTCCATTCGCACAATACCCGATCTTTACGAGATTCCTATCGCCTTCACCAACAGAGGCCACGCTATCGAGAAGTGGGGCGGAAGCTTGGCGTCCCTGGTTCAAGGATTGGTTTCGAGAGTGACGAGTTGGAGCAGAGGCTCTTGTATATTGGCTATTATGACCTGGTGTTCACGAAAATTATGATTGAGGAGTTCTTTTCCCACGTCAAATTGTTGCTACAAACTAATGAGAGTGAAAGTTTACTATTTGTTATGAAATCCAACACAACGCATATATTTAAAGAGTGAACAAGAAAACTCTAAATTTTACTTGAAAAATCTCGAAAAGAGGGAAAAATCACGGGGCCTAGCCCAATAGAAATCTTTCACTATGTATTTGTTCTGTTGTACAAATTTTCCTGATACGGGATTACAAAATTGTATATGAGAAGAGCTGACAATGGGAATTCCAAAATCAAGCAACAACAACCATATATTAATGGTGAATAGCGGGGGCCAGCGACTGATGATGAATGTCGTCGGGATGGTGATCGGCGAAGATGGTTGTCGAGGATTGGCGGCGGTGACCGACGATGGTAGTCGGGATGACCGCCACGGCAGGCGGAATGGCAGGACGACCGGTGGCGAGATTGACGACAAAGCAGGATCGCCGTGCCTACGGCGGGTGCAAATGCCGTGGTCGGCGACCGGCCGAGTGGTGGCACGATTATGCTTGGAGGATTTTCAAGCTTTAGAGCTCTCCTCTCATACGAAGAATGGTTATTTATAAATGGCGACGCTCAGAATACGCAACCAACTACCTCTCCATCTGACGACTCAAAATGATTCCTTTGATCATATGATATATTTTGTGTATTTGAATGCTCAAACGAAGTTTTAATTACAGATCTCGGCTAGATCGCTCAAGACGCCGATTGACTATAAACATTTCATATTTAAAATCGATTGATAATAAGTGATCGATCTCGCTACTGATTCGTAATTAAATCGCTACATCGCGCTCGACAAGTAAAATTTTCAGGATTATATCAATAATTATGAAAATTAGATGTTGGATATTTAAATAACTTATTATTTTCTTTTATTGTATCTATCAAAAGGTACTCAAGGTTGATTTATTTCATGCTTTAAAAATATATAATTTAGAATAGTCATATTAATCTGAGCAGATTTTTTTTTCTGAAGATATGATGAATGGTTTTTATTTATTTATTTTAATTTTGTTTTTCTCATTGACAAAATAACACCTCTCATTTGGAAGAAGGCTCCGAACACTTCACTAACCGACTCTTTTGAGATGGAATTATCTTATAATTTAAACAATAGAACTTCGAATTTTGAAAGTTGAACTTATGACTCTCCGCCACGTAATCTGACAACGCCACGTGTGATCAAATAATTGACAATATACAGATAGTCATGGCCGCCTTCCTTGACTCCGCAAAGACATAATCGCCGCCTACCTCAAACCTTACATATAAAAGCCTCATAACAAAGAGTTCAATCGAATCCCACTCTCTCCTCTCTTTCCACCAACTTCTGCAGAGAGAAAGAGATGGAACTAGCATTCCCGATTCAGTTCTGCAGAGCTGTGAGATCCTACTGGCTTCGCCGGCGCTATGAGCGACTCGAAGGAAGTAACAAGAAGGCCGTAAAGGTTGCCCGGCTTGGCGGCGGCGCCGGTTTTCGCCGACCGATCAGGCTTCGGCGAGCCTTCCGGATTCGTTTTAAGATGCTGTCGCCCGTCCGCCTCTTGGCCAGGCTCAGGGACGCTTACGTCGACGCCATGCTCGGGCTGGCCGGGAAGGGGTCGGGCCTGTCAGCCTCGGCTGGGGCGGAGCTTCTCCTGAACCGGCGGATTCCTAAGGCCCGACTTGGCAAGCTTGAACCGGGTGCCTTCGAACGCCGGTTGCTGCTTGAGATCTGCCGGTCCATCCGTGATTCCGGCGGGTTAGCCGTTTATCGAACGGCCGAAACCGTCGGAAGTTGATGAGGTTGTGGCCTGTGGCTGTTATGAGCTTCTTTGGGAATGGCTGAATTGTAAATTCCTTTAACTCTCCAAACATGGGGTCGTTCGCTCCTCGGGGGTACAAATGCAAACTGATTTTTTTTAATTCTTGTGTCGCTTTTGTAATGTAGATAGGTAATTTTATGTCTTCTAAATTTTAGATTAAACATCTTTAAAATCTTAATTAACAAAATAAACTTAAAAAAACAAAATTTTTAAAATAGACACAGTCGCCCATTTAACGAGCGACTGACCGTTAAATTTTTATTTTTAAAAAACTGTGAACCGAGATGGGACAGAGTTCGATCTCGTTCATTTTCGTTAAGCACATGCTCGAACCGGATTGTCTGCTGTTCGCCGCTTATCGCCAGAAAACGCCCGCTAGCTACCGCCGACCGCCAATGCCGCCGGCTCTGGCAGATCTGACCGCCCGATCGCCGGAAAAGTTTACATTTTTTGCTGATTTTTTTTTTAAAAAGTAATGAATAATATGTGAATGTGATTTGTATTTATTGTATTTTATGATGTTATTAGGTAAATGTATTGTATATTTTAGATATTTTAGGTATTTATATGTGAATGTTTAAATTTTTTTTTTTTGTTTTTAAAATAAATGAATAATGGATTACATCAAGGATTGGTTTTGTTGTATTTGTAATGTAGGTATTTTTGTATTTTGACTTTTTCCTGTAAGATGAGAAATATGCTAATGGATTGGTTTTAAGCATTTATCTTTTGCTTTATGTTATGGATTTTCTTACTATGTATGCAATATATTTGTTAAAAGGTTTGATGGAATAGTATAGAGGTAGTTCAGAGGACCTAAATATGATATTTGTTGATTTAGAGAAAGCATGCGATAAAGTTTCAAGAGAAGTATTTTGGTGAGTTGTAGAAAAGAGAGGAATTAATATTGTGCATATTCAAGTCATTGATATGTATACTAGAGTCTTGTTACTTGTGTCCAAACACATGGAGCATCTGTTATCATATGTATTATGTGAATGTTTAGTTTTAGGGTCGATTTTTGTGTGTTATCATATATATTATGTGAATAGTTATTTTAGGGTTGATTTTAGACAAATTGTAACGATTAAGTAAACATGCTTTGACCCATGATGCTTCTAAGTACCATTCTTTCAGCTCATCGTTCACTATCTACATTACGCCCTACAACTAATTATTTTCATCATTCTTGCAAATCCATGTAGTACTTATGAATCTAGCTAATTTAAACAGGTGTGCTCTTCAGATTCCTCGATCCGATACACATTTGACTCAAATATGAGTTTAGACATCAGATGCTTGATCAGTATGACGGCCAACTTAATGACGATTTCTTCCCTACGATACTCATGGAAAGAATCGCTCTATATTAATTTCACGTCGACCGATTTTTTAGTAGGATGTAATCAATCATGGGGTCACTAAAGTTGATTCGACACGGTTTAGGATTAATCTCATATGTAGATTTCCTATTGGTGCCAGTTTCATTGCTACACCATTAAATGATGACGAAGTATGTAAGTCAGTTATTAATGCAGCAAATGTACAACCTGTAGTTTTATACGTCGAAATTGAGTTGAAACCAGCGGATAATACAGAACTTCATAACTATACTGAAGCTGAATTTCAACCAACTAAAACATATCGTTGGTAAGTTCCATAAATTGATTATCTGAGTAATATTTCTCATTTTAGTCTTACACATTATATTCAAATGCGCAGCATTTATGATGGAGATGTATCTGCATCTCCTATGCATGTTCATCATATTGCCTTGACTTCTGCAAGTATAGGTGAATATCATAGCGATCAGGTGCCTTTTCTACAAACCGAAGATGACGGGTATGAAACAATGTCCAGCGCAACGAGTTCAAACACAGATGATAGTGAATGTGATATTGGAGAACAACAACATCCAAACACTGGAAATAGTCAGTTACTGAGAGATTACTCAAACAAAATAACCACTGTTGAAGAACACATGTTCAGTAACAATGACTACATCCAAACTTATCAATCAATACAAGAATGTGATGAAGAACTGAACTTTGATGGCCTCCCAACAGATTTTATTTTCGTACAGGATAATTTCATTCCAGCAGACCTACATGAAGGAATGTGTTTCCATGACAAGAGACACCTCAAATTTACTATTCAGGGTTGGTCAATAACAAATAATGTTGGATATGTAACTTATGATTCTAATAAGACACGGTTCACTATACTTTGCATTCATAGCAATCATTCCAGTAGGCCGTGTTTGTGGCATTTACATGCTCGAGCGAGCAAGAGGCTAGGTGGAGCCTGGGTGATTTCCAGTATAACAGGGCCACACACATGTTCTCATTCGATATTGAGTGGACATAAAAGGCACCTCAGATTTTGTTAGTCACTATATCCAACCGCCATTAGATGTCAATTGGATTTGAAACCCAGGAAAATTATAAGTCGTATGGAATCAAAATTTAGCATTAGGGTGTCCTACATGAAAGCTCGGGATGCACGTAGAAAGGCTATACAAGCTATATTTAGCAATTTGGAAGACTCATACCATTTACTGGATCATTTCATGACTTGTATGTAGTTATGCTCGCACAAAGGTATCGCATTCACTCGCTTAATCCGCCATTTTCGCATTTTTGGTCATTTGGACCTTCCATAGCAGTTGGAAATTGACGTCCTTAGTCTTGATGGGACTTTTCTTGGGGAAGTATGGATGTCTACTAACTGATGGTTGGTATTGATGCCAACAATGGTTTGTATCCTCTAGCATTTGCAATTGTAGAAGTATAATGCAACGACTCCTAGAGTTGGTTTACCATGTCATTGCAGGAGTTGATTCCATTTACATGCACCAGGCCCGATTTATGCATTATATCTGATCGACATTCTAGCTTAGTATGTGGATGTCAGAAAATTTTCCCTTGGGCTAAACACCGCCACTGTTTACGCCATCTCAGAGAAAATTTCAAAAAGGCATGCAGAACTATAGGAATTGCTGATGCTGAGTTTGTGTGCTAGAAGATGTATGTGGTAGGTAATACTACTGACATTCACATATTCATTTATTACATTACAGAAATAAGGAATATTAAACGGTGAGTGGGCGCTTGCGAGATGTGGAGAAGTGGGCATTGAGTCATGATGGCGTGCAGATTCGGCACAATGACCACTTACGCATCGAGTGTTTCAACGGTCTTTGAAGAGGCACATGGATTGTCGATTCAGGCTTTAATTACATCAATTTTCTACAATCTTGTTGTAATGTTTACCAAAAGCCTAGAGACAGCTTCTGATCTTATCTGGTTGAATGATTCTATATTTGCTCCTTGTGTTAAAGGTCAACTACAATAAAATGAGCGTGAAGCTAGAAGATGCTCAGATCCTACAAGAATAAATTTAACTGAATTTCAGGTATTTAAAATGTCCTCGATGTCATTTAAGGTTGAGTTACAAGAACAAGCTCGGTGTAGTTGTACATGCAGGCAGCCTCAGTTACTGCACATTCTATGTCTGCATGTCATTGCTATGTTGGGACAACGTCATTTGAATCATTCAGAATACATTTTCCCGTACTACACTATGCAGATGTACCACAACACATATGAGGGTCAATTTCATGTCATTCCCGATCGCACTGACTGGTCACCGTATTTATTGGGTCATCGTACAATTGAACTAGAACCACCAAATGTTAGAATTTGGAGCTTAGGACTGTACTATAATGGATGGAACATGCGCAAGAATATGTGGGCTATGCAAAAATTCTAAGCATAACATAACTACTTGTCCAGGAGAGGTGTTGTTAGAATGTTGTTTTCTAGGAGATGGACATTCTCTTATGTTGTTGTTTTCTTATGCACTTGTGTGTGGGATGTTTTTTCTATTATTGTTCCTTCTCACTTACTATTCCTCGATCGAAAATGTATTAATGATTGTTTTCTTGTTTTATTCATGTTGGGATCCGATCTTTGCTTTCTTTTTTTTATTGATATGAACATGTAGTGGACATTTTGTTAGAATGTTGGTTTCTTCTCGCAGTCTTTGATATGAACATGTAGTTTGGACCTTCTTCTTGTTGTTTCTTTTTTATTCAGATTGTACTTTACTTTTATTGGTATTTTTGTTACTCTTGTTTGTTAAGTATTATTTCAGGTTACTAGCATGCACTTTCTAAAGTAGTTTGCTAGACAAGTTATATGGCGTCTGAGGAAGGAGGAGCGGTCGGGGCGTCGGCATAGACTTCGCGATGAGCCTCCACGTGGACTACGATCCGCGCGGATGAGGTCCACCAATATCGCATCATCCTGCGTGGCAAAGGGCTGCATCCGATATGATAAGTTTTATTGTATATTGTAACTACATCATAAATGTCATTCTGCGTAATTCGTCTTGTGGAACATTCTTGGTAGCATCGCACCTACCGATGTTGAGTGGCACATTGCCCGGTTTATGGATGAACTTGACATGGCCAGCGTGTTTCCGCGATATCTCAGACTTGATCACCACTTGCTCATTGACTTAGTTGAGCACTGGTCACCGCAGACGAACACATTTCATTTGGCGGTGAGATGGCTTACTGCGGGGCGTGGATGATTAGCTTGATTGATGGACCTCTATTATAGGACCGATGATTGGGGCGGAGATGATGGCTATCTTATCGATTACGATAAGTTGAGACATCAAGCGATGTGATATACGAACACATCTTACATCCACATTTCGCATGGGCAGGCGCACGCCGGGACCTGTTTACCTTACGCTAGTTGCGATGGACATTTTATAGGGATTCATATTTGGATCTATCGGATGATGCACCTTTGCCTCATCACCATTGCTTCCTCTTCCTCATACGTCGATACGTCGATTGAGAGATACATCTGATGCCTTTACTAGATGATTTGAGCTTGTTTAGCAAGTACTCCATTAGAGCAGCTGTGTTAGCACACTTATATAGAGAGTTGAATGAGGCAACTAGGCCAAAGCAGACGAACATGGCAGGATGTCTACATCTACTCAGTGCAGTGTGGGAGCATATACATGTTGTTGGCCACATTAGAACCCTTTCCAGAGTTGGAGTGCAGTGTTGATTGCAAGTGAAATGAGGGTTACATGAGATGACACTGTAGAGTGTCTGAGATGAGCTTGATGGTTTCTACAGTCGGTATGAGTAAGTTCACATTTGATTCATATTTTTACTGCTCTAATCTTACTTATGACATATAATTTTTAATATGATTTTATAGGTGATATGGGAGCCTTACGGGCAGCAGATACGTACCAGAGTGGCAGATGTCTATTTGGCTGGGTGTGACATTTGGCTTGCTCGGGTACCATTGATCAGCTGGAAGAGAATTGAGTGGCACCTCCCAGATTGTGTCCTTAGATAGTTTGGTCTTTCACCTATGATCGACGTGGAGCCTATAGATTCTTCATTTCATCCCGTCGATGGCCGGGGGAAGGTTGACGCTGATTGGGTTCGCATCACCGTGGTTACATAGCGAGAGACCGCACATTCTTGGTTGTTCTTTGTAGATGCGGTTCCACCTCCACGACGACAATTAGTGGTGAGGTGGTATCGGTTTAGGCCTCACATGCTTGGGGCTCAGACCATCCCTCACCACTTACTATCCTCGAGCTCCTGGAAAGAGACTGGTGGTAAGTACTAAAATTGTATGCTAATCAAATATTTATATGTTATGCTAACTAAATTATATGCTTGCCTCAGAAGGGAGCATATCTTGGACACAAGATATTTTCCACTTACTTTGGGAGAGACTTGGACACTGATTTTTAGTATTCCATCAATACCTATGAGGAGATATGCAGAAACTACGCCAAGACATGCACATATAGATCTGAGATACTGAGATGATGCCAGGTTCCTCTGCAGCCTCTTCGATACCTGTATTTGACGCAGCTCCATCGCCCATACCCTCTGGTCGTCTGATTACCCATACCTCTATCAGAAGCCATGTTATCCATTTCGGTCATGGCGGTAGCATGCTCTCCTATGTACCCTCACCCACCGATGAACATGCCGATGCACGCAATGTACGTCCCCTTTCGTGACCACCACAGAGATAGCGATGTTACACCCTCGATGATACGGGCGGACCGGCCAGTGAAGGCGAAGAATCTCTGGAGACCATCCTCTGCAATCGCCTACACAGTATACTCTAGGGAGTGACGCACTTCCACCACGCAGGCACCACCGTCGTTAGATGTCTTCAGTTGTGGTGTGTAGTTGTAGATCATTTGATAGCTTGTTGTACACTGTTCTGTCATTATTTTATATTTTCTATATACACTGCATATCAGAACACCATTTGTCTATGTTACATATTTCCAGTTTAAGTAAATTGCATTCTTTCTAGTTTATCTATGTTACACCATTTATCTTATTGGTATTGAACTGTTAGACTTTAGAAATTTTGGAGAAATAGATAATGACTATTTTGAAAACATAATTTTCCACAAAACTTGTTACGCAACGGTCCAAAATCACATCTCTATGTCAACATAAAAATCGTGGGGAATTTCTTGCCAATTCCAACGATACCAAGCTCGCTAAATTCAATGACAACTCGATCGTCCATAATATCTGCGGTGTCGAACATTCTCTGCCCCGCCTTTTCAATAGAAAACATGAAATCTGCTATGCAAGGAAACATAATCGCATTTTTGGTCAACATGAAAGTCGTGAAAAATTTCGTGCCGATTCCAACGATACTAAGGTCGCTGAATTTTGACAACGGATGACTCTGGTACGATCAAAATACCGTAGCTGGTTAAAACAAATAAAATTTTGACGCCCGTTAACAGGCGATCTAATACCGTTAAGCGCGTATCTATTTTAAAATTTTTGGTTTTTAAGCCTATTTCGCTAATTAAGGTTTTAAAGGTGCTTAGTTTAAAATTTTAACCTTTTATGTCTACTTGTATTATGGGACTATTTGGTTGGCTGAAAAAAGAATGCAAAAAAGAATCTGATGTAATGGATTACTTTATAGTTGTTTGGTTGAGAGTTTTACAAATTCATGACTTTATTTTTTTTTGATTAAAAAATATAATGTAAAATATTTTGAAGGTTTTGGCCTTGACGGCATGGCAATGACGGCCGGCGGCTGGGGCGAGCGGCGTCTGACGGCGGTCGATCGAGCGGCGGCAGAACGGCACTTTATTGGCGGTGTATTTGGAATTCTCATCGGAATTCTCATCAAAATAACTTTTAATGTATTTGGAATACATTATATTAGCTTAGAAATTTTACTTTACTTCAAGCCAAACATCAAAAAATTAAAATCTATGCATTTACTTTACTTTGCATATATAAACTTGTAGTCTCGCAATATCGTGTGTACAAAGTATATATATAAATCAAGGGTTATATATATATATATATATATATATATATGATATTTTTGAATAAAATTTTTACAAATTTGAATGAATTTCATGTATGCCAATTCAATTATAGGAGTCATGTGTTGATAGTAAAAATATATTTATTGGAAGGGGAGAGAGATAATTTGAGTACATAAGAGAAAAAAAATTATCTTAGGATTCTTAGGTTGATGTTTTCATGAAGGTTATAGCATGTTTAGATATCTAACACAAATATTCAATTTCTCTACTAGCCAATTAAATGATGAAGAACATGATATTAATCTACTCAATTACCAACCAAATGAAAAATATAATCCTAAGTCAGCTCCCTAAACTCTTCCTCTATTAATCCCCAAGGACACAAATCGCCCAAAGGTTTTATAAAGGTAATGCTATTGTTCAAGCAAATCAATGTCATATTTGCTTCAATATAGGTGAAAACTTTAAAATGATTTCATTAAAGATTATGGGAGAAACCAATTGTCGGTGTTGATAACTTCTAGCTAAAAACTCGTCAAAGAGATAACTTTTATGTGAAAACTTTAAAATGAAAAAACTATAAGGTTCAGGTCAATTAAAATAATTCCATTAAAGATTATGAAGGATTGGCTTTCTTCATAGCTAGAAAAAAAAATTATAAGATCTGAATTAGGAAGAAATGTCTCCTATAACATCAATAAAGTGCATTAGAAAGCATTGAAAGAAGACGAACTGGGCATCATTTGGCACAGGTGATGATGAGAGAAACCAATTGTCGATGATGAACATCAATGTTAGTTGATGACAATCAATAGTAAATGAATAATAATTGATATTAGCTATGATCAATGACATGCGATGCAAAATGGAGGATAATATACATCAAAGTTGGTTGAACATGCGACATAATAGATGCCTATATTGATCAATGATGGATAAGAGACTAATGACGGAAATGAGTTGCTCTTAAGTTCATTATTTTGAATTATAGATTTCTCGCAACTAAAAAAATCCAATCCTTTATCTATACAAACAAGATCTATTTTAAATTTTTAGTGATGTATTCTTGTTTCTAACGTAATCATTAACAATGCATCAAATGGTTTGAAATTATCTGATATATTTTAAAAATCAAAATACTTTAATAGGCTTTAAATTGAGCAATTTTAAATTTATCGGATTTATCTCACCCATTCACTCATTGTGAGCGTATTACGGATAATGTTTGGCTTTCAAATGGTCTCAAGATAGTTTATAATTATTCTTTAAAGCTTTTCATATATATAAAGCTTTTTCTTATTTTAATTCATCATGAATTGAGGAACAAGCTCTTCGCCGTTTGTTCATGCTTTAATTAGACTTTCTCTTAGTTTGAATAATACCTTGTTGCCTGAATATCCACTACGAAAAAGTCAAGTCTTTTGTGCTAAAAGGGATTTGGGTATCTTCAATTATTATTATGATAACAAATTAAATACAGTTATTAAAATCGTTCATCTAATTGATCTATTTTATTTTCAATAATAAAAATATATGAAAGGAAAAATATATCAAAATATTTTAGTGCAAATTACACCATGATAGCTAGGCATAAAAGTTGTTAGATTTATGTTTGGTACCGGTTGTACGCATGTAAAACTAAAGCACGAAGCGTTTGTTTCATAAAATTTGGGAATCGCAGCCACCGCAAGTTGCGATTCGACCTTCGCTCCACGGCGATCGTATATTTTGTCCCCTAAATTACCCCTCCGCATTTTAACTTTCAGGGGCATCCGTGCCGAATGATCGTTCTCGCTGCCCTCAAACATCTTTTCTTGTTCTTTATGCCCTCAACATCTTTTGCCGGAGGAAAACGAGGGTTTTTCTTGCGGAATCCGCTCGCCGCAGCCAATCTCACCCGCAGGGACTCTTCTTCGATCTCCTTGTGTTCTTTATCGGCATAGAACTGTGGGCATCAGGTGGATTTGAGCATCCAGAAGCCTCATCTATTTCCGACTTCCGCTTCCCTCCTCGGGTTTCACCCTCGTCTAGCTCCGACTTCATATATCATGAAGGTAACCCTCGTCTATTAATTTGGTTCTTGCAATGTATACAATTGCCTGCCAATTACTTTTGCTTGTAATGGTTTGATTATATTTGTAAAGGAGTTAATGATGATGATGATGATGATGATTAATATGACACTTAAAATACCACTAGTCGAAGTACGAATCTTGATGTCCAAAGCAAGTTGATCCTAAGCTAAATCTAGATCAAGCACTTAAAATATCATTTGAAACTTTAGAATATTTAAATCTCTAAATAGCTCTTTAAACATGGAGTGTTTATACTCAAATTGAGCGTCTCGATGAGTCGGATCTAATAAGCCCAAGATCTCATAATTCTGATTCATTTGGACATTCAAATACTTAAAATATATCAAATGATCAAAAGAATCATTTTGAGTCGTTCGATGGAATGGAGTGGCTCGGGTTTTGCATGTATTTACAGAAACACCACTCTTTCAATCTATAAATATCCCCTCATTCTTCACATAAGGGGAGCCCAAGCAAGAGAGAGGAGAGAGCTTGAAAATTCTCCAAGCATAAATGTCGTTGCTCGGCGGTAAACACCCCGTTGGTTGCCAACCACCGCCGCCGCCACCGATCCACCGATCGTCAATCTTGCGGTTGTCACCGACCACTATAACAATCGCCGGTCATCATCGCCGGCCACCGACGCCGGTCACCGCCGCCGACCATCGCCGGCCATCTCCGCCGGTCACCATCACGATGACCTTCATCATCAGTCGTTGATCATCTATCTACTACTACTAGTAATTTTAACGAGCGTGACTATATAGCTATTATTGTCTGATTCTGGGATTCCCATTGTTAGCCCTTCTCATATACAATTTTGTAATTCCGTATCGGGAAAACTTTGTATTCCAAAATAAATACATAGTGGAAGATTTATACTTAGCTAGGCTCTGTAGTTTTTTACTCTATTCCTGGGATTTTTTCATGTAAAAATTATGCAGTTTTCTTATTAATTCTTCAAATATTTATGTGTGTGCTGAACTCCACAACAAAGCTAAGACGTAAAATCTTACTCTACTGTAATTGGTTTTCTAGCACGCAATAGTTTGATCGTCGTCTGGAAAATACCTCAATCACAATTTTCATGGACACACGCATCATGGCAATACTCTAACAACGGAACCTCCTCAACTCCTCCTCAAACCAATCCTTGAACCAAGGACGCAAGCTTCGACCTCACTTCCCCGATAGCGTGACCCCGAGGTGAAGGAATCTCTTTAGAAAATCGTGTGTGTCGAATGGAAGAGTCTCAAAATAAGATGATCCGACTTTTAGGAACACGATACACTACCAGCAAACACATCTCCCCCAAGATCGATCGTTAGTCGTGGGAGGTCAAAATACTAATCTTCTTGACACTAAAGTTCCTCCGCTTCCAGACCGTGATGCTGATCTCCTTGACATTGCCAGTTCTACTCATCCATCATGTGAAGCTCAACTGACCGCTAATCTACCAATTATTGCGGGTAGCGTGGCACGTTCTGGTCCTGTTGACTCCACTCGTCATGTTATACGTGTAGAATTACAACGCTTAATGCAAGACGAATTTCATCTTAAAGATAAAAATCATCCTCCCCCTCACCGCGGCTATGAGGAGTCTTCACCTTTAGCTGAAGATATTCTTCAACATCCCATTCCCATAGGTTTCAAGCTTCTGAGCATCGATTCTTATGATGGGACAACTGACCCATATGAACACATCGATCATTACAGAACCATCATGCATATCCAACGAGCTCCTAACACACTGTTTTGTTAAGTTTTTCCAATCACCTTTAAGGGTCAGGCCCGCACTTAGTTTTACTCCCTTCCAAGAGGATCTATCCATACCTTTGGCAAACTCGCCAAGATTTTTGTAGATCAGTTCATTACAAATCGGAGGATCATTAAAGATTCCTCTCATCTCTCAGGCATCCGTCAAAATGAAGGCGAATCACTTAAAGAGTACTTCCAGAAGTTCTCCTTAGAAGCTCGTCAAATACCTGGGGTAGACCCTGAATTATTAAGATGAGTTTTCCTTAGAAGGCTCCGTCTTCTTTTCGTTACTAATGCGAGATCACGATCTTATATACTTGGTTCACCGTGTGGAAGCGCAGATTTTTGCTGATGAGGTTATTAATGCCCACCGAAAATAATTTGAACAATCCATAGGAAAACGTAAGAGTGCTTTAGGAAACACAGATCAACAATCCCATCAGAAGAAGCAACAAGACAGTCATGATCTCCCTCCACGGCCCCCACATCAACGACACGAACCACGACTGGAAATGGAATACACAGCAATAAACACATCTCGTGTTAACGTCTTGATGACCATTCGAGATGAAGAGACTATTAAGTGGCCACATCTACTGAAACCAACTTCAGGAAATCAGGAGAAATATTGTCACTTCCATCAAAGTCGTGGACATACTACAGAGACGTGTAAACTTAAAGAAGAGATTGAAAGGCTAATTCAATAGGGATATCTGTGTCAATTTGTGCAAAACCAATCAACTCAAGCAAACATCGCTCCAATTGGGGGGAAATCGACACAATCATCACAGAAATAACACAATAGTCGACAAATAGTTAGAGAAATTAAAACGATTGCATGTGGGTCACTACTATCTAATCAAGTCTTCATCGCCACCTTTGAAGAGCTAGAGTTAAGAAAATCTTGTATTAATCATCCCATCACTTTTAATGACTCAAATTTGGAAGGAATCCAAGTTTCAGATAAAGATCCTCTGTAATCTGCGATTGGTGACTCCTATTATATTGTTAAGAGAATTTTGATTGATAATGAGAGTTTCATTGATGTTTTATTTTACTCCACCTTTCTTGGCATGGGCGTGGTGAAGAACAAACTTCAACCTAGTTATATGGGTTTGATAATCACTGCAGTGGGGGGGGACAATCACCCTTCCGTTGTTCTAGAATTTCCTCAACAAGTCACATACTTAGTTCAATTCATAGTGGTCAAGTAAAATTTAGCATAGCTATCTTTGGAAGACCCCTCCAATCAATCTTCGGCGATGTCACTTCGATAACTCATCTTAAGATGAATTTTCAAACCACCATTGGGGTTGGAGTGGTCTGTGGAAATCAACAAATAGCATAATTATGTTACCTCAGATAAGTTCAACCACGCCCTTGTGACCTTCAATATCGAATTTTAATCTTCAAGATAAAGAAGTACCGAGGGCTTTGCTGTAAAAGACTTGCTCCCGCTTTATTATCGATGACCAACCGTCATGACCAAAGATCCAAAGAAAAAATCTTCTCTAAAACTTGGAACATAGAGGGTCTCGAAAAGTGTTATATGTAATTCTTGGTGCATAAATATTGCATGCTTTAATTTACTCTGTTTATCTTTTCCTCTCCACCTCTTATCTTTTGTTAACTCCCTCTAAAAATGTATCTCGTCCCTTTTGTTAAGTTATTTTATGACAATATTGTATCACTAATATTATCAAAGTAATAAGTTTATGGCTTTTTCTTACAAGCTTATTTCTTCTTCATTTAATCCTCTCACTTGAGAAATATACAACTCACGTTGTATCTCAATCAAGGCATGATCAATCCCAAGGGAACTTGATCGGATTTCTTCCATATAAGTAAAAAGTCAAGTAAAACTTTGGCTGATACCTAGGATAGGTCAAAAGGTCCTTGGTGGACATCCTGCGACCTCTTCCATACAGTTAACGCCATCTGGTACTCGACAAACAACCTCGATATGTCAAAATCGGCGGATTGATTCAATTTTCCATGTTAACGTTATAAAGTAACACTTTGACAACCTCGAGATGGGTCAAAATCCTCAATGGATTCAATTACCTCTTCCATACAGTTAACGCCATCTCACTCGACAAACAACCTCGTAGGTCAAAATCTTGTGGATTCAATTCGACCTCTTCCATATAGGTTAGCGTCATCAAGTAACACTTTGACAAACAACCTCAGATGAGTCAAAAATTCTCAGTGTATTCGATTCTACCCCTTTCATGCAAGTTATCAACTGTTAAATCATCTATTGAAGTTTTAAGAAATCCAATTTTCTACAAGAAGAAGTATTTACTATGGGCCTTGATGGCCTTCAACCACGGTTCGATGAGGATGGTTGGCGCTCTTTCAAGGGAAAAGCTGAGCCTCAGAGTAAACTATGGGCCTTGATCACCTCCAGACGAGGATAGTTGATGCCTCTTTCGAGGCAAAATCAGAGCCTCACCGTATGAACTACGGGCTTTGATCGCCTCCGAATCCAGTCAATTCGACGAGGACAGTTGATGCCTCTTTCGAGAGAAAACCAGAGTCTCATCGTATGAACTACGGGCTTTGATCGCCTCGACTGGTCGTCACGAGGGATTGGCGCCCTTTCGAAAAAATCGAGTCGTGAACTTATGACTACGGGCCTCGATCGTCTCAATGACCCTATTAAGAAGAGGAACACTGAGCATATGAGATGTGTCTTCTCCCTTAGCCCTGGGGTTTTATAGACCCCATGGCAAAGGTAAAAAATCAAAGAAAAGCGCAAAACTCAGCTCGCCCAAAATGGGTGAAACGGGCCAAACGGGCAAAATGGACATTTCGCAGGCATCTCAGCGCCATACTTCACTCGCCGCTCGTTGTTCGCGCCCATGCTCCGCTCAGCCTGGCCCATTCTTGCGCGATCCGCGCTACGACCGGCCTGCACGCTCGCCCGCTCCTCCTCCGTCGGACTCCGGTATCTCCCGCACCACGCATTTCGAATATGGCCCCATTATTGGCGGCGCCATCCAGCCCGATGCTCCCGCATCGCCCAGCCGCATGCATCTGCGGCCGCATATGGATCTTGGCGAGAGAGGTGGCGCCACCTCGGGTGCGTCAGATGGGTCCATAACCCCAAAACCTTACATCGGTACATGCATACTACATCTGCGCCCGCTTGTAATCATAATCTTATGCTCCCATGAAGATCTGTTATCTCAAAATGTATGGTTAATGGACCTACAAATTTTATTAAAGAATTTGTTATTTTCAAGTATTTGATGCATATATTTTTGGACGGTTGAGATAATGTCATCCAAAATTGGAAGGCGATATTACACTTAAAATATCACTAGTCAAGTATCAATCTTAATGTCAGCAAGTTGATCCTAAGTTGAAACTAGATCAAGCACTTAAAATATCATTGGAAATTTTGGGATATTAGTTGAATCCTAAATATCTCTTAAATATGGAGTGTTTATAGTCAAATTGAGTGTCTCGACGAGTCGGATATAACAAGCCTAAGATCTCATAATTCTGACTTCATTTGAGCATTCAAATACTTAAAATATATCAAATGATCAAAGGAATCATTTTGAGCCATCGATGGAGTGGAGTGGTTCGGGTTTTGCATGTATTTACAAAAATGCCACTCTTCCAATCTATAAATAGCCTCATTTTTCACATGAGGGGAGCCCAAGCAAGAGAGAGGAGAGAGCTCTAAAGCTTGAAAATTCTCCAAGCATAATCATGCTACCACTCGACGGTCGCCGACCACCCCTGTTGGTTGCCAACCACCACCGCCGCGTGTGACACCGGATCTCGTCGTCATCTTTGCCGGTTGTCACCGCCACATCACCGGCAACTGCGGTCCGTCGTATCGCCATCGCCGGTCATTATCGCCACCGCGATCCCGCCGCCAACCATCGCCGGCCATCTCTCCACGGTCATCGGCTGGCCCTCGATCTCCGCTATTCACCATCATCTACTACCAGCAACAACTCACGACGTGACTATATAGGCTGCGTTGCGATTCAGGATTCTCATTGTCGATTCTCATACTGATTAATCGTCCCGAAGGAAAACTTTGTACTCAAAATAAATACATAGTGGAAGATTTTTTTCGGCGTGGTTTTACCATATTCGGGTTTTTCCACGTAAAATTAGTTTTCTTATTAATTGTTGAAATATCGTGTCTGAACTCCAATAAAATAAGACATAAACTCTTACTTCCCTGTGGTTTTCTAGCATGATAAACACAAGTATCTCATTATTGATGCTTGTTGTTATGTAAAGATTACATAGGGTTTTGCTATGTTCTTTATTTGAGGAGAAAAGGTTGCAAGTTACAATGTATTTGATGAAATTCAGTTGGTTTATATTGATGTTTCTAATGCCTGAAATAAACTTTTTATTTTAGTAAAATGTAAATGTCTAATGGCATACAACATGAGCCATCAAGTTTTGTATGTGCTTCCAATACTTTAGCTAATCTCTGGTAGTCTTTTGATAAGAACAAAGCATGAAAGACTGCATTTATCTGTGACGTTAGCAAATGGTTTGCACAGAAGTGTTTCTATTTCAACTTTATTGTTGGATTGTACCTAACAACCTTCAAGCTGATGAAGAAAATACTCTATATAAATTAGGGGTTATTGGCTTGTATTTTCTCCAGTTTCCTCACCGGTTGGTGAACATATAACTAAGCAGGAAACTGAAAAGTAAATAACTAATCTGAATGCAGTGGGCCTAAAGCTGAATTGTATCTTTCTATTGTGGTTGTTGTTGGTATATTGGCTCGGTTCTTGCACGTACTAGCCATTATGATTTATTTCACCTCTGGATTTGTCATTGACCCTATGTTGTAGTTCTCATCCAGCAGATTTCATCTCAATGATCTTTTTTTCTTATATGTTTTCTCATGTATTTTGAACTTCTGTTTAAATGCTACTACTCTAATATCGTCTTCATTAATTCCTACCTCATTTGGAACCATCTATTTTCCTATTAGTGAAACAATTTCCTTTTTGTTAGAAAAATTATTTTGCAAAGCAATCTAGAATAGTTCTATGGACTCAATCAAGAATCATATACTTATTCATGGTTCCTTAAAAGAGAAAATAAAATTTGTCGGTTACAGATATGTACTGGTTCAAGTTGTATTAAGAGAAAATTTGTGATACAGATTATTTTCTTTCTAATGTGTGATCTAACTTTGTAATTAAGAATATGTTAATTGCTATAGCTTATTTTGGAATGAGTCATAGTTTTTTTTATATTACTATAGCTCAAAAGATTGGTAGTAATGATTAGTTTAGGAAAGAGCATGAAATTTGCATTTTTAAATTTAATACATATGAGTTTCTACGTTTGTGTGAAAATAATAGGATCTTATAATTTGCGAAGATATTTACTTTATCTACACTTAACGAGGTTGCTTAAAGATGCGAACAAACGAGAGATCTTTATAGCAATGGCACCTGAATGAAGAGTTCATTTTCTTCGATATTATTTTGAAAAAATGCGATGTTTAGCTAGACTGCCTTTAGTATATGATGTTTTAGTATATGTTTTGTCTTGAAATTCTTTATAAATTGGTAATAGCTGGTTTGCTCTCTCTATATGATGTATTTGTTTCCTGAACTTTTTTAAAAATTAATAGTAGTTTGGTTTATTTTGCTATGTAATATTTTGATATATGAATTTTGTTTAGTAGCTACATCTGTGATGGCTTACATAGTGAAGAATATATTTTCTAACTCTTGCGTTATGGAAAGTGATGATGACAATCAAGCTATGACGCTATTGTTATTGTATGCTTAATAATTGAGTATTATGAGACTTATGTATACACTACTCCATGTATGACTTCTAAATTTATTAGAGAAAAATGGATCACTGAGTTATTTGCAGCACTCGTGAAGATTTCATAACATATTTTATGAAATAATTTTACTTATCTGTAAGAGTTAGAAATTTTGTATGGACTATATGGATCAACCATAACTATAACTAGAGAAGTGTTGGCCCTTACACTATATATATTATAACATAATGAATCTATCAGGGTGACCAGCGAGCGATCTCAACACTCATTTGAAATCATAAGCAAATACTTTTCTATTGGTCTTGAAGCTTTGATAAGTTTATCAACTAAAGTTATAAAGCCAATAGATTCAACTTCTCAGAATATACCAGATGACATTTTGCAGAATTATCGATACATGCCATATTTCAAGGTAAGCTTCATTCTTAAGTTTATGTGTCAAAATTCACTTTTGATTACCACCTAGTTATGTATCAAACTCTGATGTAGGATTGCATTTGAGTAATTGACAGACACATATCGATGCTCGGTGCTTGCAAGTTATAAGGTAGCTTATATTGATTGATGTAGCTTCACCATAACATAATGACAATATGTGATTTCAACATGTGTTTCACCTTTTAATGACTAGTTGAGAAGGAAGTGCACATTATAGTTGCATATTCAAGAATGTCATATGACATAGAGAAAAGAACTTTCCATTGTCTCCTCTAAATATTACTATATTGAATCATTTATTCATTACAAAAAAAAACTATTGGTGCTTATAATTATAAATTTAAACATGAAAATATTACATTATTGATCTTTGGTTATATGATACAACGAGGGTTCTTGAAGCTTTTTCTGAAAACAAAATATCATATCCATGATTTTGAAAGGAGCAGTCAAGTCATTATGGGAAAGAATTATTTAATAAATAATACTCATCGTTGTGCGGTGTAATTGAGCGAGTTTATCTAGTATAGAAGAATAAATGGGTTATTCTGCACGATATGCATACATATTTCTTAAAAAGTAGGTTAAAATAGTTACGGCTACAATGACTCTACATAATTATATACGTTGCCACTCATCCCACCATGATATTAAGTTCAACATTATAGACAATGATCAATCATTTATCATTTATTTCACCTGAAGCATTTGAGTATCAATTGGGGCACTCAATGATAGAAACTAGTCAACATACAACATAATTTGAGATACAGGATGGAGAGGGAGCTGAAGAAATGAAAGAGTTACAAGAACAGATTATAGATGCTTCAGATAGTGATTAGATTATGATTAATTGCTATTTGTAATTGGTTTATATAACCCTTATCATTCAAATTGTTACTAGAATGAGTTGGTTAGAAAAATATTGCTTGGAAGTGAATATTTAGTAGTCCATTTCTCTACCATGATACTTTCTCTATTAACGAATGCAAAGAATTATCTGCTTCATAGACGTGTTTAGATCATGCATCTAAGTCTTGTTCTTGTGTTCTTATTTTGCTTTTCTATTATTATTTATACTTGCTTGTTTCATATCTAATGGTGATAAATATGATGAATGAAAGTTTCATGCAATCACTTTACTACTCTTAATATTAATATTTTTTATTGTTAATACAAATTTATCTCAAGAAATATGAGTTTGAGGATCTCTACTGATTCGAGAGTTGTGTATTACAACTGTGATTTGCAATGTCATGTATTCACTTCACGTGAGAAAGAAATTATGGGAGAATATTTTTCAAGTGTCCAAGAAATTGAACATGAGATGATTGCAACTATTTCATATGAGTTGATGAATACAAGGGTGACACTTCAAACAGTGATCATGCTTGGAGGGTAGCAATGGAGAAAATTTTTTTAAAGATCCGATCAAGCAGATAACATGCGTAATATTTTGATCTAGTTATTGTACTTATAATTTTAATATTAGTGTTATTTATTAAGAGATGTATAATCTCATACTATAATTTAGTTGACTTGACTATATATAAGTATGAGTTATCCTATTTTCTTCATATTATTTAGCTCGTATGTTCATATGGATATTTTAATCATTTTTATACAAGCGATTCATTTGATTGAGTTTTCAAACAAAATGAGCTTTCAAATCACAACCTTCACAGAAAACGTAATAACCGCTTTCTCAAAACTGCGGTTACCAGACTCTTATTTTGAGATTAATAATGTATATGAAAAAAATTGTATTATAGTAATCTCAAAATAACTCTAATAGTTTTAAGGTTCATCTTGATTTATTTTATATTAGAATATCATGATATAATATTTATTAAAATTTATTATATTAAAATTAATATAACTTTAGATAAATTTGACATATTTAAATTTAAATATTCAAAATAAATTAATTGGTCGATAGAGACTAGCGGTGGTGATAAAGTTTCACTCTGCAGTAGGGGTGTGAACAAGCCAAACTTGAGCGAGTCGGACCCTTGTTCATATTCGGTTCATTTGAAAATTACTTTGTTCGTGTTTGACTCATGTTCAAAATAGCTCGAAATTTTACTATTTGTGTTCGGCTTGTTTGAAAAATGCTTTGTTCATGTTCGGCTCGTGTTTGAAATATAAGAATCTCAAAAATCTGTTAGAGAGATGATTATTCACAAAAACTTTTAACATAAATTTATGCTTTGCAATTATGATAAATATGTGTTTATTTATTATAATAATAATAATAATAATAATAATAATAATAATAATAATAATAATAATAATAATAACAATAATTATAATAATAATAATAATAATAATATATAATAATAATAATAATAATAATAATATATAATAATAATAATAATAATAATAATAATAATAATAATAATATATAATTTTTTATTTTGAAATAAATCAGTGATCTCGAACAAAGGTTGTTCATTCACTCTTTTATAAATCGAAATGAAATATTTGTTATAAAGCTTTTTAACAAACGAATAATTTAATGAACGTTGTTCGTGAATAACGAGCTTTTTTGACAACCTTACTCTGCAGTGTATTTGAAATTTGGCTAAAATCTCTTAAATTTTAAATATATTTAATAATTTTGCATTTTTTTTTCTTCATCCAAATAAAACAATTATTTTTTAATAATTTTGCATTTATTTTATTTTATACTCATTTTTGTAATCATTAAAGCAGATCCAAATCTTACTTAGACCATACAATTCATTAAAAGCTCGATAGTGATTGTTTTTAGGTATTCTGATTTTTTTAATACAAAGGGCACAAAATGAAAAAGAAAAATGTATCTCAAAATAATTGTGTTAAATTTCAAACAAATGTAATATAAATTATCTTTGATAACTCACTTATTACAATTTATTTGACCTAAATTAAACATTTACTTTTAAATATATCATTACTAAATTTTAATTAGATTATCTAACTTAAATTCTTTTCATATAAAATTGTTGTTATTAGAAGTAACAATATCATATTTTTTATGATTAGTCAAATATAAATAAGATAGTTCGACTTAATCATTTGAAAATGAAAACATGAAAAAAAAATGAAAACATAATATTATTTGAAGGATGATATATTTTAATAACTTTGTATAGTTTCACTTATTTAAAATTATAAATAATTCTTGATTTTAAAATTAAGTTCACTTAATCTTATAATATTTCGTTTCCCTTAAAAATTATTATGTAAAGAAATGAGCAACTATGAGGTAGAAAAAGATACTCTTAGATGCTCTTCTAGACATCGAGTAGCCGAATCCAACACTTTAGCTAGAAAATCTTTGTGTAATTTAAATGAGGAATGATTTAAAAATAATTGAATTTTATATTTAGATTAGTGCAATATTAATTTCTCTATTATTATACTTATCTTAAATGGAAACCCAATAAATTTTAGATCAAGTTATAAAAAAAATTCTGATTTAATTTCACAAGCTAATTTTTTTCCTTCCAAGTATGTTAATATTGTTAGAAATTTGAATCGATTCATTAAACATTTCTTTCTTAATCATACAAACAATATAATTGTATAAACTCATAAATCCAAGATCTTAAACAAACTAATATTCACAAAACTTCTAATAAATAAATCACATATTTATCATGGTTCTTTTGATTTGTAAAACTAGGGTTTCTCTTCCTCACCCAAATATTCATGTAATAATCTTAATGGAGACTTACACATTAAAGGGTAGGAAGAGGATCGGTAGTTTCTACATGAAGAGACACTTTGTTTGTCAGCATAAACGATCGATTAAACTTTCTCTTGGCCAATGATAATTAAGTATATAATTAATTATTAAATAATAAATTAATAATTAATGGGCCACACTTAATAATTAATTATATAATCTTACATTGTCCCACTTGGAATATATAATATTATTCAATTTAAAGATTTAATAATTATATACATAAATATAATGCGCCTGACATGTCAAATAATTTTCTTAATTTGATCAAATCAAAATTCATTATTAAGTAAAAATTAATAGGGATCATGACGGTTATACAATATTAGTTCGACATATTTCCTTTCATATATCATAATATTAATTTTACACTTAATATGATATATATAATGAGATAATGATCCATAATTAATGTCTTTATAAAAGACAAATCTTGTTAACATTTATATAATTCTTTCATGTATATGCATTCAAATATAATGAAACAAGATCGATAATATGTCGAAATAATTCAATAAAGAGCTCAGAGAGTCAAATACATAAAGAACATAATAAATTAAATAATATTTTTCAATAATGCCCATCTTTTCAACATGTTCATTAAATAGTTTAGGCTGCAATCCTTTAGTGCTAATGTGCTCAAATAATACTCTCTGTTTCTAAACTTCTTCTTTAACGGTAAAGTATTTCAATTCCATATGTTTAACACACTTTGAATACTTGTCGTTCTTAGAAAAGAAAACTGCTGCGACATTATTACAATAAATTTTCAACGGCGACAATCTGACAACTCTAAGTCCTAAATGAAATTCGCAATCATAACCCATGAATTGTGGCTTCAAAACATGTCACAAATTCAGCTTCCATAGTGGATGCGGAACTGCTTCTCACTTCTTCATGAGATATCTCCTCCATAGGAACAAATAGCCAAATGTGAATTTTCTAGTATCCACACATCCAACAAAATCTAAATCTGAATATCTAATCACATCAAGATGATCAGATCTCCTACAAGTGAGCATATGTTCTTTCATTCCTTACAAATATCGCAAAACTTTCTTTGCGTATCAATAATTAATTCATGGATTACTTTGATATCAACCCAATATTCCCACAACAAAATTAATATCTCGTCCTGTAAGCATACATCAGACTTCCAACAATAGATGCATAAAGAATTTGTTCCATTTGCTTATGTTCCAATTCATATTTTGGGCATTGCATAAGACTGAATTTTTTTTCAATTAAAACAATACTTGCGAATATTTTTCCATTTGAAATCTCTCTAAACCTTTATATATGCTTTCGAGATAATCCTAATAATTCTTATGATCTATCACCAATTCCTATCACATAGGCCTCACCCATATCTTTCATTTCAAAGTTTTTTTAGAGAAATTTCTTGGTCTCATACAATAATCCAAGATCATTAGTTGCAAGCAAGATATCATCAACATATAAAATCAAACATATAAACTTACTCTCGTTGACCTTTGGATATATACATCGATCAATAATATTTTCTTTAAATCCAAAGGTAGTAATAATATCGTTAAACTTAAGATACCATTGTCGAGAAGCTTGTTTAAGTCCATATATTGATTTCTTAAGTTGACACACCATATGTTATTTTCCTTTAATTGAAAAATCTTTAAGTTGATTCATATAAACTTCTTTCTCTAAATTTCTATTTAAAAAGACGTTTTCACATCCACTTAATGTAAAATCATAATGAACTATTAATACCATAATTCTTAATGAGTCCTTTTTGGAAACAGGAGAAAAAGTCTCTTTATAGTCAATATCATATTTTTGAGTAAAACCTTTGGCAATAAGTCTGGCTTTATATCGTTCTATATTGCCATTAGAGTCACGTTTGATCTTAAAGACCCATTTACACCCAACTTTTTTAGAACTTTCACGCAATTTAACGAGATCCTAAACATTATTGTCATTCATTGATTTTAACTCTTCTTTCATAACATCTAATCACTTTTCAGAATTAATAATTTCAATGACCTGTATAAATGAAACTGGATCATTATCAATTCCTAAATCAAATTCTAACTCTTGTAAATAAATAAGATAATCATCCAAAATAATGATTTTTTTCTCTTTGAGAACGTCTTAATGCTATTTCTTGTGGTTCATCAATTATAAGTTCATGATGATAACTTCATTATATGGTGTATAGTCATTCATTTGTTGTTCTTGTAAATTAACAAATTATTCAATAATTATAAAAACAACAACTTTAGAAGAAGTAATTGATAAAATTTTTTTTACTTTAGCTTCTTCAATTTTCACATTCCGTAGTTCTGTACTCCCACTAATATCACCATTTTCAATGAACTTAGCATTTCCAGTTTCAATAATTTTGATACTATGATTAGGATAATAAAATCTATACACTTTAGACTTTTCTGGATAACCAATGAAATGTCCACTGATTGTTATTGAATTCAATTTCTTTTCATGTGGATTATAAATTCTTAATTATCTTTGGACAATCCCAAACATGAAGGTGTTTTAAACTAGCTTCCCGCCACAATTCAAAAGGAGTTTTGAAACCGCTTGAGAACCCTATTTAATAAATATACAATAGTTTTAAAGCATACATCCACAATAAAAGGGTAAAGTAGAATAACTTATCATACTTCTAACCATATCCATTAAAGTAAATGCGATTTCTCAACACCATTTTATTGTGGTGTTCCTCACATTTTATATTGAGCACAAATGCCATACTTTTAAGAAATTTAGCAAATGGACCGGACATTATCCAGATTCATCATGCTTTCCATAATATTCATCACCTCTATCGATCTTATAATTTTCACTTTTCTATCTAATTATCTCTCGACCTCATTAATAAATGTCTCCAAGGCATTTATTTATTGAGATTTTTCATGCAATAAATAGACATAGACATATCGAGATCATCAATAAATGTGATAAAATACTCTTCTCTACCAAAAGTTGGAATATCAAAGGTCCACAAACATCAGTGTGTATAATATCTAAAATTTGTGTTTCTTGTGGCCGCTTTTTTAATTGTATATTTTGTAGATTTGTCTTTAATACAATCCACACAAATACCGGATTAGTAAAATCTAAATCAAAGAGAATTTTATTCTTTACTAATCTTTGTATTCTTTCTTTAGATATATGACCACAACATTTATGCCACAAATAAGTTGATCTTTCATCAACCAAATCACGTTTCATTTCAATATTATGATGCAAAGTCAATAAAGTTTCAGCAAATAAATTATCAAACTTTAATTTATATATATAATCACAGACAACGTCATCGCCAATAAAATAATTATGCTTAAATAAACTGAAACATTCATTTCCAAAGTTAAAATAATATCCAGCTATATCGAGTTTTGATAATAAAATTAAGTTTATAGAAACAGATGAAACATAAAGAGTTTGAAAAAGATTTAAATGATGTACAATATCTAAAATTAAGCGATACGTTCCAATGGCTTCAATTGGAGCTTTGACTCGATTACCCATGAAGACAAACTTTTCATTTAGCTTTATGGTTTGGATCGTAAGGAATCCCTGCATCACATTTGAAATATGTGTGGTACAAGAATCAATCCACTAAGTTTTATAAGGAACTTCAAATTAGATTCAAACATACAAAAGCACTTACCTTTCTTTTCAAACCAAGCTTCGTTTCGAAATCTTTCTGATAGTGTTCATGCTTGTGACAGAAATGACATATATCATATTTATGTATCTTCTTTTGGATTTGAGCAGATGACATATTAGCCTTCAAGTGTCCTTTATTGCCCTTAACATTCCTCTTAATTAGTTTTCTTTTAATTTTTGATTGTCCTATGAGATTAAGTGAATTCCTTATTTCTTAAGCCTTGTTTCCTCTTGAATAAGCATACTTTGTAATTCAGTCACATTTTATTTATCTTTAATAGTATTATAGTTTATTTAGAATGAACAATATTCAAGAGGCAAGGAATTAATAATAAATTGTACAAGAAAACTTTCACTCACATTCATTCCCATGGTGTTTAATCTTGCTGCAATATTTGTCATTTCAGTGATGTGCTCATGTATAGTACGTGAACCATCAAACATCATGGTGGTCAACATACCCATTAATGTCCCAAAGACTTGTCGTGAGCCTGGACTAAGATAAATCTTTCATAAACTTCATAAATTCCTTTGCATTATCAATTTTGGGAATTGTTGACTTAATGATTTCATTCTGATCATTAGCATAAACATTAAACTAAGTCTATTTGATCTTTCCCAAGTATCATAGAAAGACTTTTGTTCATTGCTACTAATAGCAATAATGACAATGAGCTTATCATTAAGAAGTGTTAAATGAAGACCCAAGACACCTAAATGGAACTGAATTTGTTCACTCTATTCATTAAAATTAAGCCCATTAAACTTTATAATAGGCGAAGGTTGCAAATGAAGAGTAAGAGAAGTAGATGCTGCAAAATATTAAATGCTCACATATTAATATTTGAGTTATAAACACAGACACATAAAAATAGATTCATAACATTCATATAATCACAAAATGCACATTGAAGTTCTCCTTTGGGTGATACTACAATATAAAATAATAAAAATAATTAATGCTTAATATTAATTTCACATAATTGGCAATTATACATACTTTAATTAAGTAAGTTTGCTATCTTTGGATATGCTAAACACATCTAGTCAAGTATATTAATTAACCACAATTATGTTCATGATTACAAATCGACTAATTAACCTTTGAGCGATCCCTAAATAATTTATAATCATTGAACTTTAATTACTCATGATAAATTTATAAAAGTTCATTATGTCATTTCATTATTAGCATCACATGCTCATAAGAAATTAAATAAATTTAATTTGATATTTATAAAATCTTTCTAATTCGACCACTTTGGTGATTAACAAATTATGCTTGCTATAAATATCAAATTAAATAATGATAATAATAATTATTTCAATTGAATAAAATACATAAAGAAAATCACTAATATGCATATAGTGTCATACATGAGCAAATCCAAATTTAATGGTTATGCAATTTTCTTAACATAATTATATTGATTTTTTTTGACAGCATAAATGAAAATTACATTCAAATTTGTTTATATGTATACTTTGTGTAAATCAAAACATAATTTTCAAATTTATTTATATACAGATAAACATTAGAAATTATAGTAGTGTAATAAAATATTGTCGAGACCAACATTAATTAAAGAGAACAACAAATTTAGATATATATATATAAGTCGACAACATTAAGTGTAATTAATTCACAACAATTAATTAGAATGTATAATGACCAGATACCATGTATAGATATGATGACCAAATACAAAATATAGTCTATTTAACACATTATTATTGAGACTAGATACAATTTCTTACAGATTATGTTAATGTAAGAAAATCTGAAATAAATAAAATTTTCAGATTTATTTGTATACAGAAAATCTGAAATAAATAAAATTTATAGCATTAAAGATATATTCTACATATATCCAAAAAGTTAAATAAACAAAATATGATGATTTATATTAATCCATAATATATGTCGCAACATCCTTTGTGAGCAACAAAATTTAATATGATATCATTTCACTTATATATGTCTTAATGGGTTCACTTTCTTTTGTACAGTTAACAAAAAATGGCTTTAGAACTAAAACATTTCTCCAAATAAAATGAGAAGATTTCATTAAAGTAAAACATAAAGCCAAGGAAATTTAATGATTACGTTAAATACATTGAAAACAATAAATAGTGAAAAGAACGTACTTAACTTGAAAAGCATTGATCAAGGATTACGACAAGAATGAGCTACTAGAATATGTGGAATTAAATTTCAGCAATCAAAAGATGAATCAATTTTTAATGGAAAATCATAAGTTCTTAAACTTGACTCTGATACCACTTGTTAGAAATTTGAATCAATTCGTTAAACATTTCTTTCTTAATTATACAAATAACATAATTGTATAAACTCGTAAACCCAAGATCTTGAAAAAAATGATTTTCACAAAACTTCACTTAATAAATAAATACATACCTTGATTTGTTAAGAGTTCTTTTGATTTGTGAAACTAGGGTTTCTCTTCTTTCACCTAAATGTTCTTCATATAATAATCTTAATGGAGAGACACTTATATATTAAAAGGTAGAAAGAGGACCGATAATTTTTCTATGAAGAGACACTTTGTTTGATCAAATGATCCATAAACGATCAATCAAACTCTCTCTTGACCAATGAATAGCAAATTAAATAATAATTAATGTGGGCCACACTTAAGAATTAATTACATAATTCTTACTATGCCATTGCATCAAACAAAAGTTGTTTGAATTAACAAGTCCATTTTGCCATTATTTTTGTTTTGAGAAAAATTAATTTTAAATAGATAAATAAATAAATAAATAAATATATATATATATATATATATATAAGCCTTCAATCCCATGATCTACGATGCGAGAGAGTTTTCACCCATTAAAATAAAAAGAGTTGCATTTATGTTATTGGATTATAGGCATTTCAATCTCTGTGCTTATATATCTCATGAATCACAAAAAATAGGGTACGTACTATCATAAATTTTAATCAACTTAGTGCTCGAATAACCATTAATCTAACAATCAAACAACTGAGTCTATAAGTAGATCAAAATGGATTGTAAAATAAATATCATATTCTTTTGGCAAATAATGGTTACTATTTCATACCCAAAATGTGACAATATAAGTTGATAACAAAGCAATAAAGATTTTAAGCACAAAAATTTTATGAACATATAAATAATATTTTAGAAAATTTAAACAATTTTACAAAAAAGTATAAAATATAATAAATCACAATAAGATAAATAATTTGACACGCATGACTGATGTAAGACTTAAAAATTTCAGTGATTCACTCCTAGATCTCTCTCTCTCTCTCTCTCCTCTCTCCCTTTATTTATTTTTTGAGAATTTATATTCATATCATATAATTTTTATGTATCTAATATTTAAATTTTAATTTTTATATATATAATATTCTAATTTTTAATATTATATCAAAAATATTATTTTATTCATTTTTTAAAAATAAAAGATATTTTTTTAAGTATAAAAAAATATTAGATAAATATTTTTGAAAAGTGGTGAGTGACAAAGCGCATTTGGCGGGATTCGGATCTGTACATGGTCAACTTTAGGTGTGAACGACGCAGATCCTGTTTCAATAGCTCACGCCTATTTATAACGTGTTCCAAGTCTCTCGGGCTTCCTGCTCGCCCTCGTTGGCCGTCTACGCTAGCAAGAAAAGTCTTTTTTTGGTTACTCGAATTGCTGTCGTTGCCCGGATCTAGCTCCTTGCAGAGGAACTCTTCTTTTCTCAATACTATTCTCCTGTTCAGACAAATTTTCTTTCTATCTTAAAGAAGTCGACATGGCGAGGAAGGAGGAAGGCAGCTTCCAAGGTGCTCATGGCAACGGTTCATTGGATTCTGGCCACGCCCGGCTTCATGAGCTCGGCTACAAGCAGGAGCTTAAGCGTGACCTCTCGTAAAGATCTCTTTTCCCTTGCCCCGTTCCGTTTTAGTTGTTCATTATTTTCTGTTTGGTGGGTGTTTGATTAGGTGATTACAGGGTTTTATCCAATTTTGCCTTCTCATTCTCAATCATATCGGTGCTCACCGGTATCACAACGCTTTACAATACCGGGCTTAGATATGGTGGTCCTCTTGCCATGACTTATGGGTGGTTTGTTGCTGGGGGGTTTACAATGATGGTGGGGCTATCTATGGCGGAGATTTGTTCATCTTATCCGACCTCGGGTGGGCTCTATTACTGGAGTGCAAGGCTCTCAGGGATAGAATGGGCACCCTTTGCCTCATGGATGACAGGATGGTATGCATGCATTAATTATTTCTCTTGTTTTCTTCAGCTCACTATGCAGTCCTTTTTAGATTTTGAAATATGCATTTTGATAGTTGGCAGATGGGAGAAAAATGAAAATGATTTTGTTATTTGCGGTGTTTAATTGTTTGGATAAAGTCATGGAAGTTTTCTGGATCAATTATAAAGGTCTTTTTTTGCCTCTTGATTATTGAAGGGTTGAGAGCGAGGTCTTTAGATAGAAGAAAGCTCTGCCATTTGTTGTGTATCTGTTTATAGATACTGCTTTGCAGTATTTGCGTTGTGACTAAGGATTGGATTAACGGTTGTCTGATAATTTAATTTATTGTTAATCTATTAAAGAGGGATTAGAACATAACTTCTTCATGTAATTTTGACTGAAATTTTGGATTGATGGTTGAAGATTGAAAATACCTTATTAAGCTGTATACTATGAATGAAATTTCTCAAGGCTATCAAGTTAGAGGTTTCTTTGAAGAGATGATAATGCGTTTGAAAAAGTTGTCTTGTTTTTTTTTTATCCCAGTGGCTTTGCATTTAAGTAATTCGCACTTATCCCATTATTAAAATACGATGAACAGGAAATTTTGGATTTTTGCCACATCAGTTGGTCACTGCAATTGGAAATTTGTTTTTCGAACGAATTGCCATGACTCTTTTTTTTAAAGTTCTGTTGTTAGCGCTGCATGGCTCGCTTCAAAATCTATGCGAAGGAATTACAGATTCCTCTTTTGGTAGTCATATGCACTTGCTAGAACTAAAAAGTAGAAATGAAAGTATTTTCTTCCGAAGATAAAGGCAATGCTGCATGTTCAGCATAGATGAGTAGATTGGGAAGGCTGATGGCATTTCAACTGAAACATAGTTTTTATACAAGTTTTGAAGGATTCCTTTATTTTTATAAATAATTATTTGAACTATATGCTGATAATAAAATATATCTGTCATGTCTGCACATCTTGCAATGAAATTAGATTCTTAATTAATGTTATCTTTATTATAATAAAGGATTCATGTTACTGGAAACATCTCTGCCAAGAGTAGTTCTATTATAATTGAAATGAAGATGTGAAAAAGCATATTTTGAGCAATAAGAAATATTTTAGGATGGGTTTCATCATTATCTGAGAAGTCAGAACATATATTTTTTTAAGTAACAAACAAACTTTTTTATGCTTCTGTTTCTACATGAAATTGCAGATTACACAAGCAGATATAGGAGTGAACATAGGAAATCTTCTATTTTCATGCATGTTGTCTGCATGAACTTTGTGAAAAGTTTTGTGTGGGAATATGGGCAAGTATGGCTATGGGAAACCATATGTTTTATATTTCACATTGTCACCTTCCATTATATGCCATCTTGAGTTAGAACCATCTAAGGTGCTTTACCTAGCTATTAGGTTTAAGATTGATCATGATTATCGTAGGATTTTCGATCTCATAAAATGAAGTCAAGTTGAATAAAGAGTAGTACAAAGAACTTTTTGTACGGAAAATCCATGGAAGGGAAAACCAGTGGACCTTACCTAGTTGAAAAACTTACATTATTTGTAAGAAGTTTGTATATGAGTGATCTATCTTTAAGCAATTGAAAAGACTTTAGCATGAGGCTTCTCTTGGAAAATTAGAAAAAGTGGCATAAAAGGCACCAAGATAGGTCTTTATGTGTGTTAGTTGTAAATGTTGTAGAAAAGTATAATAGTATGAGTTTTGTCTTACTCAGAGCTTTGGTAAAGGTTCTTGAAGGTTGTGGCCCAATTCTTGTTAGGAATGTATGCAGTATATGTTTTATAAGGAGTAATTGTAGTACAAATATGGTTAGTGCTGATTGAGATGTAAGTTCCACTGATAATTATTGTATGATCTAAGTTCTGAGGGAGCTGATTGTGATGTAAGTGAGATTGCGACACATGTTTATTTGAAGACAACATATAAATATATATTCATAGTTTGGTAAGGTGCACCTTTGGTGATATTAGTATAACAAGGCGTAGAAAGGCAAATAAAGATGAGTATGCACGTTATTTGTTAGTTTTGTGCTATAAAATATAACAAGTTCAATTTTATAGATTCAATTTTATGATTGGCATTTTCTTTATTTTCGTTTAGATTTATTTAGTTGAAGGGATTGAGCATGAGTTATTTAGTTTATATGAAGTATAGTAGCCTTAAGTTGGAGACACCATCATTCTAAATTATTGAGCCAATTATTTTGAATAACAAGGATAAAGTGTTGAACATGAAAATTAGAGGATGATTTAGAGAACATGATGAATTAGTGTTTGGTGGATAAAAGTTAATACAAAATAACATTTAGAGAGTTATCCGTGTTTATGCAAGAAACTATAACATTTGAGTTTGATCTAAACGAAAGAACAATGATTCTTCATTGAGGACACATTTGAAGATGAACTAGAAAATGATGAGCAATGATGAAAATTATGATTTGAGAGATAATAATGATGGAGATGATATTATTTTATTTTATTTTATGATGTTGATGATTCTCAAAATGGCTAATTTAAAATTCTTTAGGTCATATATTAACATTATAGCATTTTCATTACTTATTTCACATTATTTACATGATTTGAATGAATTATCGTATTTGTTTGAAGAGAGCTCAAAAAGCTAATTATAAATTATGTCAATTTTGACATGTGAACTTCAAATCAGGTGATAATGTAATGATTTATCTAAATTCTTAAGATCTTCCTTATGTGAAATTTTAAGAAATTAACTCCATAAATGATAGGGCTAATGAAACCATACATTGCATGGAGGTCATTACACGTGCCTTGGAAATTCTTAGAAGTTTTTGGTAGTGTTTCAAACTTAATGCATCTAATTTGGTTTTATGTATGAACATTTTGTCATTACTATGGACTCTTCTTTCTTTATATCCCATCCTTATGAATTCACATCCAACACAATACTAGATGGATCTACTTATCTTATTCTAGAAGATAACTTATATGCAAGCCACTATTGATGTGATTGATATCACAAGTATTGTATGCCTTGTAATGATAAGCTTAGTTATGATAATTCATGGATTAACTTGCAGGATGTACAATAGCCCATACTTGATGATCATCAAATGATCAATTTATTGAAATCATATGCTTTTAAGCAAGGTAGATTGATATATAATTTCTTATGTCTTTACTTCCATTTTCTTTGTACCATTATTCCCTATTTATGCCGCTATTTTTTACTCACTAGTTTGCTATAGTCCTAATAAGAGTGGCTCTATGAATTGCTACAATTCTATTGATGCCTTCTTATGTCATGTGCTCCATCCTTGGATTTTTTTTGGGGAGGGGTGAGATAAGTATGCCTAAAGATAGTTAAACCTAAATCTAATTCCTATCATTTATGTGCTAACACTCATTAAAACTTTTTCTATCTGAATATATCTTTATAGATTCTTAGAAGTTTTTTATTTTGAATCCTTGGACATTGAGTATCGAAATACAATTCTATTTTATTGTATATATTCTGCATTATGCTTGTTAGGAGAGTATTATTTGATTACTTTATTTATGTAGACAACTATTTTCAGAGGCAAGTCTTCTTGTATTGACACGAGTTCTTAATTTGTTTATCATTGTTCTTATTTTAATTTGTTTAGTCACTTGTTTATGTGCGCGATTAAATTTCATCAATCATAATACATATAAATTTTTTTTTTTTACTGTGTAACTTAATCATTGCTGAAATTTATATTCACCCATGACTTTTGTATGGAATTCTAGTTTTTTTTGCGACTATTGTATTATCATTCAGGTGGAATGATGCATGTTTTTATTTTCAGAGTTATGCTTTAAAATAGTTTGTCAACTATTTGTGTTTAGGCAATTTAGTCCTAGAGTTTCATACTTATTCAGTTTAATCTCTTGATTATACAAAATTGATCGAAGATGATTCATTGGGGATTGAATTGGATTGATTTTGTTGTTGACCTCCATGCATGATGCATCAGTCGAGTCGAGTCGAGTTCAAAATTCAAATTCGACGGACTTTTGATGTAACAACTCATAAATCGGAGCTGAGATGCACCAAACATCGTCAAAATTAGTTGAAATGATCTCCGATCGACGAACGGACTTCACTATCGCGTTCAAAACATCGAAATTGATCAGAGTATTAAATATTGCATAATTTAACGATCAATCGATCAAATGATCGAGCTGTCAATGTGCACATAACGGAGTTGGGAGGCTATGATGTTGCCCAAATGACCTCTAATCAATGGACGGACTTCGTCATTGCGTTCAGAACATCGAAATTGGTCGGAATATAAATATTGATATCCATCAACCGATCAAGCCGTCGATCGAAATGGCCAACGGTTGATATCGGAGTCGTCGATGATGCTCAAATGACCTACGTCCATAAAATTGATTGTGTCGTTAGCTTCGAAACGTCGAAATCTATTAAATAAGACTGTCCACGATTGATTCGGACGAATCTACGCGAACATCGAGCGGTCGGAAGTGATAATGCGCAGTTTGAACCAAAATGGATCCAATTTGACGCCAACTCGAACCAAATGGTCTTCGATTGCGAAACGGATCATGCCATTGAATCCAGAATGTTGAATTTGCTTAGAAATGATATTCATATTGTGCAAAGTCGAGTTCAACAGGGATCAGAGTCTTTGGCTGCCTGGCAAGCTAATCTTCTATTTGAGCCTGTTCATTTGAGGGATTGGATGTACTTGTGCACAGGGGCATCTATGAGATTGCCAAAGGGATTTATCTGCAGATGTTAACAAAGGCTTTAAGGCCACGGTAATGCCCAATAGGGCGTAATGGGTGCAAATAGACGCGGTCGCAAAGACATTACCAAGAAGAAATTACATATATATTTACTTTTACGCAGTGATTGAAGGCCTATACCATTAGTGTAGGATTGAAAGTCGGAGATAACCGCCACGCTCATTAGGCGGACGAGTCCAAACAGCCTAATGAATTTCACGCGGGATGACGTCGAATCATCGAAATGGAATTTCGTCAAATTTTTGGGATTTAGAAAATAAAAAAAAAAGAGAAGGAAAAAGAAACAATCAAAGTGCTTAAATATAAATAAATGAAAGGCTTAAATCAAAACTTTTGTTATAATAAGCTAAAATGTGAAGTTATAAATGCATAAAATAAATACGAGTGCTCATATGATATTTGAAAAGAGAACCTATAAGAATAAAGCTAAATGGACATTTGAATAATCCCATTTAACGTGAAATCAAAAGATTTCAATTGAATGTTGTGTGAAATAACAAATGATTTGTAATGAATTTAAGCCCGATTTTGAATAAAAAACGGAACTTGATATAGAGTTAAAGATAAATTCACGTTGGATTTGAACTCTTCTTATGTGAATAAAGTTTCTCTTTGAAAATTCAAAGTGTTAAATTCATGAACAAGTAATTAATATGAACAATATTAACTGAGCATTTGAATGATCTCAGTTGATGTCAAATGAAGTAAGGATTTCAATTGAATATCAAATGATCAATAATTGATGGTAAATCCAAATATTCAATTTCAAATTAAAAACAAAGGTGTGCAAGTAATTTGGTAGCTTTGTCACAAGCACAAATTCAATTAGGCATCTCATGCTCATTCATGAATGTAGCCTTTAAAATGATCATTTGGATTTTGTTTTAAAGTCGGGTTCAAGTACAAGATATTGGTTGAGTGTCACTTTCAAGCTAAAGCGAAAATCAGAAGCCCTTCATAAGAAATTTTCATTGAAATTAAATAACTTATTAGCAAGTATGGTCAAGACTTCTTAGTGAATAATTGACTCATATTTGAAAAGAGCCTCAATTTGGATAAGCTTGCTTGAAGAAGATATAATAGCCTTAATGGATGGTTATATGTTTGTTAATAAGTCAAGCAAAGATGCAATATTTTGAATTCAAAATAGAAACTTAGTTTCGTCGGATTTGCTATTCTTCGTACAAATAGACAGAAGAAGATATTAAATTAAATGCTACACTAATTATGGAGCGTCTTTCAATCCAAAAGTTAAGAAATTTCATTCTAATTATGATTTTCAAAATCAATGATTTTATTGATTAGATGAAATTATCTAAGCTAAAAAATACCTACATGTGCTCGGATATAAAGATTTAAAATACAAATTTTAATATCTGAAAATGCTGCACAGGCTAAGTTGAAATTAAATAAATATAAAATTAATCTCATAATTTAGAAACAAAATTTCCTAAATTACAAAACACCGCACGTCTCGATACTATCAATGTTTAAACTTAGTGTTTGAGGCGGGCTTTCCTGGTTTGGCCTTAGACGATCCGAAGTTAACAAAATCTAAGAATTCAATTATTATAAAAATTTCAACTTATTAAAATATCTAAGAAGCTAATTCTGCCATATGACGGTAGATCTGATCCTCTATTATTAAGTTAATAAGTCGACAAGATCTGAAACGATGAATTAAATGATCAAACAATACATCTACTCCGATGATGGTTGTGTTGAATGAAGATTTCAACTGAAGGGGATACTTTCATCGAAATGTGATAACAATTTTAAATCAAATTAATATAAATTAAATATCAATCCAAATGCAAAATTTAATATGTCATTATTCTTAACTATTTAAAACAAACTCTATTCAACCCGCCTTCTGCAATTGTTTGTCGGAGGTGATAAATTAAGAAAACTTTACACAGCGACAATATCAAATCAAGTGTTTTACTATATTCACTCTCAATCAATAATCCGCTAGTAAGTGTGGTCTCCCCGGTTTTCCAAGAGCTTTCATATATGAGTAGTAATTTACCGAGTCTTCTGATGGATTGCCAAATAACACCCATTATATTACGATCAATGACTATACTTATACGCTTCAATGACTTCTTTTGAGTTATGAATCATAAGATACATCTAATAGGCAAAAAATCCTCGTAGTTAAGGTAGACTTAATCCTATCTTCTTGGGATAAACACCACCCCGCGTCAAGATTATGGACGACACAACCCATGGCCCGATAAGGATCCTTCTAGTTGGTCGATTATCTCCTCGACCAAGTAGACCAGTGACTACGATAACCATGACGACGTAATCCACAGAGATGGACGCCATCGTTCCTCCAACCATCCGGTTTAAGCTAATATGATAAATTTCATAAATTCACAAATTCAAAACTCCGTATTCAGTGATCTAATGACTGGCCTTAATCGAAAGTTCTCTCTCTGCATTGAGAGGGATAATTAACTATAGGTGCTTGCGCATATGGGAAACCTGGAATTAAATCTAAAATCCTCACAAAATGAGGACGAAATCTCTGGGTAGTGTCTTATCTACTATCTCATCTGCCTTTTGAAAATTTTATCGACACTTAAAATCATACTCTTTTCATTTGTGAGAGGTCGGTGGTGAATTTTTCGAGCCCACAGATTTCTGGCGGCTCCGTTGGGAGACATGTTTCTTTTTTCATCTTTGGCTAGTCATATACATACTATAGAGGCAACAAAATATTTGAAAATTTAAAAATAAAAAAAATGATAATTTAAATGTGTAATAAATTCAAATTATTAATGTATGAGATTTTATATCGAATGAATTATTCTGTAGAGTATATTTTTATTAAACTATTATTTTGTTTTGTCATATATTTGCATTTTGAAAGTGTGAGTGATATATCGATTCGACATTAATCCCCATATTTCATTTGTAAAATAGATCTTTGAGCACATCGCTTCATCAGCCAGGTCGGAGAAAATATCCTGCTAACATTATCAATCTTTGGGATGTTGAGTTCTTATTTTAGTAGTGTAGACTTCATACATCAGCCGAACTAATTTTCTACCCAAGCACTGATATTGTACACCAACTGCGGAGGAGGACAACTGAAATGACCACTACTGCTATCGAGGTTTCTAAAGAGAGCCTTTGTATTCAAAGATTGAGTCATTCCGGAACCATGAAAAGAACTATCACTGGCAGAAAGTTTCAATCATACTTGTGAATGCGATAACTCTGCTAGTTGAACCTTTCGCACTAAGAAGGCATGATGCTGAAGCCTCCTCTTCTGGAGGAAAACTAACCCAGAGGCAGCAGAGAAAGAACGAATGCTGAGTTGGAGCTCATCAGCTCTCACCTGGGTCATCTATTATACAACCAGAAGCGAGTATTCCTACCCATAATAAATTTGAAAATTTGAAATGGGTGAAAATTAATAGCTTAACTGGTGATATTAAACAATCATTTTAGGGCTAATTGTACCAAGCTATAACCCCACAAAGGAGGCATATTAAGACTCATCCTTCAAACTGCACAGGATACTGAGAGTTGTCAAGGAGAAATGTCTTATGAAGAAAAAATATCAATGCTTGATTATCAGAGAAAATGAAAAATCTTCAATAAAAGGTTACTCAAAGAGCTCAAGATCACCAAGCAATTCTGCACGATGAGCATCTGAGTGTGACACTGACCGTGATCCCAGAATCCGAAAGGTCCCGGTCCAAAAAAAGGAAAGAAAATATGGAGGTTGAAGCCTCGAGAAGAAGTAGCAACAAAAGCTTATTCATCCGGAATCGCTAACTTAGAGAGAAAAAAGAAATGCTAAAGCTGCTCAACAACCATTGTTCAAATAGAAAATTGTACAACCAGCTGTGAACAAAAAGTGAGTGTTCAAACCCATAACAGGTTTGACAACCTAAGATGGATAAAGCAGAACAATTCTACTGGTCAAATCAGTCCTTCTAGACCAGATAACATCAGGTTTTAGCTTCTTCAGTGAGGAACCTCGAAACTTTATATACAAGGGTGCATCGGGTCCTCAAAGTTGTTAAAAAAAAATGACTGATAAGAATAAAATATCAAAGTTCTGTCATCTGGGAGGTTAGAGTTGATCTTCTAAGGAGATCTCCTCTTATAACCCCGACAAGACGTCAACCAATTCAAGTCCCGTATGGTGATCATCGAGGCGTGACACTTGGATCACAGGTCCAAGAATTCGCCGTTGAAAGGTCCGGACAAAAAGGTAAGAAAATGTGGAGGCCAAAGTCTCGAAGTAAAACTGCCTTAAAAAAAATGACGTGACATCTGGACTGTACTCTCACAAAATCCACTTCTTATGCACTAGTGTTTGGAGCTGAAGCAGTCTTATCACTTGAAGTTGAACTACTTCACTCTGAGCAGCTATTCAACATAATTATACTGAAGGTGAGAATGCTCGTCTACGGATTGAAGAGCTTGACGCGCTTGACAAAGTTAGGATCTAAGTTCAACGAAATTTAAGTCTACCGAAGCGAGGATGTCCAAAGCATTCGATCATATGCAATTTAACATTCCAAAAGGGGAATTGGACTTGAGAAGACCAATTATTTATAATAAAAAATTGGTGACAAATTTGAGCCTATGTATCGGAGGAATACCAACTCATCAATCTAAATATGAAAAGACCAACGCCAATTCGACACCAAAAAATATTATACATGATAAATACATTCTAAATAATGATAAATTCTCCCGACATGATGCATTTTTTTTTAATATATTTATTTGGGTTGACATTGTGTTTCATGTCGACATCCCTAAATAAATATACTTAAGATGAAAAATTTTTCGTGAAAATTCCTTGTTACACGAGGCATTTTAGTTACATGAGACATTTTAGATTTTATACATGGATGAAATCAATGTTACATGTTAAAACCCTCTTAAGATCAAATATATCAATTCATATATTGTTATATTTTCTTAAATTATTTTAGAGTTTTTTCAAAGTGTTTTAGAATTTCCCCAGCAAGACAGATGATATTTTTATATATTTAGCTAAGTTGAAATCGTGCTATAAGACGATATCCTCAAATATATTCGATTCATTGATATCGAAGTTTTACAATCAAATCGAATATATTTATAATTATTATTTATTAAGTTGCATGTTCTTGTATGACCAAAAGAATCTATTTATATGCATGAAAAGATAGCCCTAAATATCAGAAAAAAAATTTCTCTCTAAGATTCGTCAAATGTTGAAGATCAAGTCAGAAGAACTCCTAATTTTGGAAGCTTCAATCAACTGAGTTGGAAAAACATCAACCTCTACATTCTGAAGTCTAAGACGCAGATGAGTTTTAAAGGTCGAACTCAACAAGCTCTCAAATGACCGAGTTGTTGATGCTCTCCTCACTCAACAAGCTACAAGAAAAGGCCGCAGTGAAAGAGCCCCCGTTCGTTAGTTCGATGACCAAATCATCAACCCATCACAGCTTATGTCGAATACTCAAGCATGTTCTAAAGGTCGAACTCAACAAGCCTATAAATAGCCGAGTTGTTGACACTCTCCTCACTCAACATGTAAGAAATAGTTAAAGAGCTCGCTCGCCAATCCAATGATGATAGTCAATCTCAAATCGATCCAGAATGACTACAAGCAATCGAATCTAAGAGATCTTTCTACCGATCGATATCAAGATAATTTGAGGAAACTCTTAATTCGAGTCGCCATGTCAATCCTTATATTGCTGCAGGGTGATATCCCAATCTATTCTCAAATGATCTGATCAAGCACAAAACACAGATCAAAGCCAATCTCTTCATCAAGTCTGTCAAAGTAGAAAGTATGGGACAGAGGTAGCAATTCTTAGTTCATACGAAGTTAATGGCTGAACTAAAGGAATTTCGTGGTTATTCTGCTAAAGTATATTCTAGACGATAACTCAACACTAGCACTAATATAAGGCTAGGTTATCTGTATTCACTTTTCGATAAGTCCGTTAAAGCAAAGAAACACAGATCAAGATATATATATGTACGACAAGTCAATATGGATAAATCAGTCAATTTTATCAAGTCCGAGCTTAAAGCTAGACGTAAGGATTCCAAATCTCAAAACAAAGCAAACAAATTTCTATCAAACCACCAAGCACGAAGGGAGGAAACCCAAATAAACAACAGAAGAAAAGATCTTCAACACACTCATCGAAGCAGAGAGTAGATGGTGGAAGATTTTTCATCTATTCGACAAGTCGATCTTGACAAATCAGTCAATTTCATCATTTAGTATGTCCAAAATAAGATATCATACTAATGACAAATCCTACCAAAGCCCCATAGCTACTGAAATCGAAGATGAAGTGATCCAAGATCTATGGCCAGCTCAAAGGGTTAACCAGTTTTCAACAATGCGACTCACTTCATGTGCGAATCACATTTGTTGGAGTGCATTTGACCTCCTCCATGATACATCGCCGTGTCCTCAAAATCTAAATTTGATGGACTTTTGATGTAATAGCTCGCAAATCGGAGCTGAGATGCACCAAACATTGTCAAAATCAGTTGAAACGATCTCCGATCGACGAACGAATATTTCCATCGCGTTCAGAATATTGAAATTGATCAGAGTATAAATATTGCATAATCTAACGATCAACCGATCAAGCGATTGAGCTGTCAATGTGCCAATGCGCATATCGGAGTCGGCAGGCTGCGACGATTCTCAAATGACATCCGATCGATGAATGGACTTTGTATTATGTCGAACGATATCGATCTAATATAAGCGATAATCTAACGATCAATCGACAAGTTATTAAGTCATTGCACGCCGCATATCGGAGTCCTTGATGATGCTCAAACAAATTCATTAAACTAGCTGCTTGTTAATTGGCTTGATAATCCAATTTGAACTGAGCTCGTGAACAAACTCGAATCGAGAGCTCGATAATAGTAAACAAGCTCAAGCTTGAGCACCATTCTAAAGCTCGAATCGAGCTCGAGCTCAATAATGGTAAACATGATTGCACTTGAACATGCATATGCTTGGTTCATCTCGCTTGCAGCTTTATGGAGGTGCAACAATATTTAACTAAGTTCAAAACCACCCACAACCTTAAAAAATTTCTATAAGTAATTGTCTCTACTAAATATATGCCACAACCTTCTTTAGTTTAGTAATATTTATCAAGACCTTGGGACTTAGGGCTTGTTTGGGATCAATTTTATTTTGTGTTTTTTATTTTAATTGTTATGATATTTTTAAAAATATATTTATTTAATATATTTTAAGTGTTTATATAATTTATTTTAAAATAAATTATATTATTTTTAAAAACACTCAATAATTTTTAGGTATCTTGAGCATTTTTTTAAAAAAAATCATCATCATGTATGTTTTATTTGAAGTCAAAATATAAACAAAATAAGACTGATAACAAACAACAAACAAAAAAAAAATTGATCACTAACAATCCCTTAGTTTGTATCATATCATGCTTACATCAAGAACTACTTCACAATCTCACTTATAATGCACTTATTTCTCTTAAAACTTGTGACGCAATCTCACTTGCATAAGAACCTTGGATTGTAGGTGCCTTACGTGAGCTAATGCACTTGATAAACTTAAGTTTAGCTCGATTAATACTCATTTAAATTAGTAATTAAACAAGTTCGAGTGCTTTTTAAAAGCTAGAAGTTTGATAGAACCATACTTGAACGTAATCTATCTCATTTATTTATTTGCATGATCAAACTTGTTTATTGTTCAACAAGTGACTTGCTTACTGCTTAATATTAAACTCCATAACTACTTGTATATTATTTAATTAAAATTTGTACTAAGTATAACTTGCTTAATTATTTTATAATAGTCATCTATTATATATTTATTAGTATTAGTTATTTTCACAATTATTTACAGCCTATCTCTTTGCATGTTTGTGATTGGAAAGCATTAAGATAATTAAAATTGATACTCCATCAACTCCGGCAGCTTGGTAATTTTATTTTTTTATATTTTTCATCACAACTATGTATCGATAAACTAATGAAATTGAAGTAATAATTTGGGCCCAAAAGGTTAAATAGAGAATATGTGTCAAGATTTGAGATGGCATATGAAATAAAGCCTTGGGAACTGAAAAGGAAACGGTCCACTTTGATTACTACTGAAATTATGGCAATGTTACTGTATTGATCTTAAACAACTTCATAAAGTTTCTGATGATATAAATCAAAATTTTCGTTGGACAGGTAATATATGTTCTTTAAATTGGAGATCCTAACCTCCATTTTCACGAGAGGAATATGCATTCTTTTAAGTTGCATCATTCTTTTTGTTATCCTTCTGAGCCTTTCGAAAACATTCTCTTGGCAGTGGGCTGTAACTACTAGTGTAGATTTCTCATTAGCACAACTTATCCAAGTCATCATTCTTCTCAGTACTGGGGGAAATAATGGTGGAGGATACCTAGCCTCCAAATATGTGGTTATTGGCTTTCATGGAGGGATTCTTCTTATTCATGCCATCATAAACAGTTTTTCAATTAGTTGGCTATCATTTTTCGGACAGCTTGCTGCTGCATGGAATGTCTTAGGTATGCATAGACTTTAAATTTTCTTTCACATTTTCTTGAATAGTAATACGTTTTGCTAAAACTTGTATTCAGAATTAAAAGTTGAATCCTTTTTTATTTGTTTTTGTCCTCATGATTCTCATCCCCTGTGTTGCTACCGAGAAGGCCAGTGCTGAATTTGTCTTCAGCCATTTTAACACTGAAAATGATGCCGGAATTCATAGCAAGGTTTATATATTTGTACTGGGACTTTTGATGAGCCAGTACACATTGACGGGATATGATGCATCTGCACATATGGTAAGCAAACATCTATTTTCCTATGTGAAAAAAAAAATTTTCTAATCTTTAAGCTGTTCTATGACAAATTATTTTCTCTAATCCATTAATTGAAGACCGTATTCTCTATTATGCGTTGTAGGGTGTCAATTTGGGTCTATTAGTTGGGTTTGAATATGATTGACCCAAATAGTGATCAAAACCTGACTTTATTAAAAGGGTCAAATGCCTCTATTTGAGCTTGACTCACCTTCAACCTGATTGACAACTCAACATGTATTCTAGGTAAAAAATGTGTTAAAATTGAGTTACGTTCGGGTTCATGGTAAAAAATGATGTGAAATTTTAGTTAGTCTTAGGTTAAATTCAAGTTGACCAGTCAAAATCGGTCAACTTTAAGTTGGTGGTCAACTCAAATCTAATCCAAAAAACTAAATAAGTCAAATTCTTAGACCTGACTTGACACAACCCAAAAAATTAATTAGGTCAACTCAAATATGGATTTTTTCTTATCGAGTTTGTGTTTGACCAATTTTTTGACACTCTAATGCATTGATACTTATTGCCATGGGCGAACATCATTCTTTTATGCTTGCCCAGTTTTTGAGCCAACAATTTTGTCTACTTTTTTGGACATCTGATGCCTTCAAAATTCTGCTTGTTGTTAAAGATCTCCAAGCAATTAAAATTTAAACAAAGTTTGCAACTTGAACTTATTTCCTTCAGACCGAAGAAACTAAGAGTGCAGATATAAATGGACCAAAAGGAATAATTAGTGCCATTGGTATATCTATTATTGCTGGTTGGGGATACCTACTTGGCATCACATTCGCAGTTACCAACATCCCATATCTTTTGAGCAGTGACAATGACGCTGGAGGTTATGCCATCGCTGAGGTATTTTTCCTTGCATTTAAGAATAGATATGGCAGTGGAGTTGGTGGCATCATTTGCTTGGGAGTGGTCGCTATTGCCATATTTTTCTGCGGGATGAGTTCTGTGACAAGCAACTCTAGGTAATGAATGCACTCTATGTTTTAAATTGATTATTAATATTTGATAAATGTTCGCAGAATTTAATTTTATGAATATAGAAGTGTTTATGTTTGTTTTGTGACACTTGGATCATTGAAATATTAATGGCTTTTAGTACCATTTTAGATAAATTAACTCTCTGAACTTATTCTTTATGAAAGCAGGATGGCTTATGCATTTTCAAGAGATGGAGCAATGCCCTTCTCATCATTTTGGCATAAAGTTAACAAGCAAAATGTCCCTATAAATGCAGTTTGGCTTTCTGTATTCATATCATTTTGCATGGCGCTGACGGTAATGCAAATGTTCTATTTTTTGTTTAATTATTATGAGAATTTCCTGTATTTTTATGTTCTTGAAACATGTCTTAAAATTGTGACTTAGCTTCAATAACTGCCTATCCTCTGAATACCAAAATTTTGAATCATCCACAAAATTAATGTGCTCAAATCTAAAGTGATATTCTCGTTGTTATCTCCAAGTTAAAAGCACCTTTTATTTTGGCAAAATTGTTGATTATTTTCAGAAATTTGCTTCAACGAGTATGAAGAAGACAAGTCCTTTAGCATTTTTTTTTCTTCTTAATCCCATGTAACTTCATCAACTATTTCTGCACTTTGTTTGAACGTTTCTTAAACTTTATTGCTAATTGAATCATGACGCATTGGTCTAACACCTTTTTTCTCCGGCAGTCTCTGGGAAGCTTAGTAGCCTTCCAAGCAATGGTGTCCATAGCCACCATTGGCCTCTACATAGCCTATGCTTTCCCAATCTTCTTTCGAATAACATTGGCGCGCAAATCTTTTGTCCCTGGCCCGTTTAGCCTCGGCCGATATGGGATTCTCGTCGGTTGGGTCGCAGTCATCTGGGTCACTCTCATCACTGTCCTCTTCTCCCTTCCTGTGGCCTACCCAATCACTAAGGATACTCTCAATTACACACCTGTCGCTGTTGGTGGCCTGATCTTACTTACAGTCTGCTCATGGTTTTTAAACGCAAGGCATTGGTTTAGAGGACCCATAACCAATATTGATACATAAAAGGCATAGGCGTAGTAAAGTAATGAATTGGATGGATGGAAAGGGTCCATTTGCTTTGTAATTATTGGTGTTTTAACATAAATGTTTAAATGGCCTTTGGGGTTGGGATGTTTTTGGTGGCAGCAGAGTTCTGTTGTTTATATAAAATTTATTGGAAATTAAACATATTTTATTTGTAATAATTATGAAATTTGAAGTCTAAAGTACATTGGTATAGAATCTATTATATATTGGTTAATTTTTCAGTTTATAACATAAACATGTTTTCAGACTTGCTTACAGACTCTTATTTATTCGTGGTCGCTTTTTCTTTTAAGGAGGGGAATATCTCACATAAATCTTCATCTGATTGCCATTATCATCATTTGTATTGTGGTAAAATGTTGGCCTCATACAATGAATATAAAATAAAATTCTTAATTTTAAAATTACAATATAAGATATAATATCTAAAAGATTTAGGTTGCAATTATTATAGATTTAATAATCTCATGGCTCGCATTTTATTTCCTCTTAAAATAAAAAAATTTCTAAATCAAATTGACATTTTGCATGAATCGAAATTTATAATTTATGTTATTTTAAGATCAGATTGAATGATCACTTTTTAAGTTAATCACAATTCTAGCTTAAATTTAGGAGCTGTTTAGGATCATCTTTTATATTTTATAGTTTATTATTTTATTTATTTATTTTATTCAAATTAAAATTTATTTGTTGTTAATAATTGTTTTTTAAATATTTAAAATGTTTAAAAATATTTTAAGTATTTTGAAAAAGAAAGATAAAATATTCTATATATATATATATATATATATATATATATATATATATATATATATATATATATATAAATAAAATAAAATTGATATGATAAAAATTCCTAGTAGAAGCACAAATCTTGATCGAAGCGTCGAGAAATCAAATTGGTCGGTTACTTAAAATATCATTGGAAACTTTGAAACATCGCTAAATTCCTAAAAGCTCTCCAATATAGAGTGTTTATAATCATCGAAAGCTTGCGCGTTTAGCCAAAGATCTTACAATTCGACTTCATTTGAGCATTCAAATACACAAAATACATCATATGATCAAGGGAATCATCATGAGCCGTCAGATGAGAGGAGTGATTGATTCGTGTATTACAGAGACAACCGATTTATAAATAGCCTCTCATTATGAGGGAGGCCAAGCAGAGAGGAGAGAGCTCTAAAGATCCTCCAAGCGCTCGTGTTGCCACTCGACAATCGTCAACCATGCCGTAGCCCGCTGGGTTGATCGCTCGTCGTCATCTGCGTGATCTACCAAATGATGATCTCAGGTGATTGTTCGCCGTTTCGATTCTGCGTTCGAATTGTTGCATTTCTACCGGTGATTGTTTTGCACGGTTCACCATCATCTACTTCTAACTATACAAGCGATCGTTGTCCTGTTCCTTTCTCATATACAATTAATCTCGGTGTCGGGAAGATCTTGTACTCAACAGATACATAGTGGAAGCTTTTCTTTGGTAGGCGTGGTTTTCCCTCTTCGAGGTTTTCCACATAAAAATTCGGAGTTTTATTGTTCACTTTTAAATATACGTGTGTGTCTTTGGATTTCACAACTTTGGCGAATACTTTTACTCTACCGTGGTTTTCTAGCATGATTTTGTGGGATCGATTCCCATTATATCATCTTGTATGGCGATCAAATTCCCCAACAAGATCAAACCACCATCGAGATGTAGCATTTCAAGCTTTTAAGAACAAGTGAAGAATGAAGATTCATCAAACTTCGCTCCTTCATTTTGTCAAAATTGGGGCAAATCTTAATCTCAAAAGATTATCCAAATCGATATTCGGATATCTAATTATCAATTAGAAGCAAGTCGATATACTAATGAAAAAGGCCAAGGTTAAGGAGCAACTTGACCATAAATGGATGTTTTAATCGACCTCTTCCATACAGGTTAACGTCATCGAGCAAAGATTCTGACAAACAACCTAGGATAGGTCAAAGGTCCTTGGTGGACTTTCCACGACCTCTTCCATACAGGTTAACGTCATCGGATAACACCTTGACAAATAACCTCGGATAGGTCAAAAATCACAACAAAAATTATAAAACAAAATTGATCCCAAAAAAGTTCTATGAATTTGTTCAAATTTTTATGATTTCAATGGAAAGATTTAAAAAATTTGATGGCTTCAACATTGCCATGAATTTTTTTCCTTATGTTTGATAACATCTCCTTTTTTTTTTTTTTTTAAGGAAGGCATAATTTCATTCCAAAAAGAGTAATAAGTACAAAGAAGTAAATCATGAATTAACAAATGAAAGGCTAAAGAAAAAAAGACCGAAGGAAGCCAAGGAGACTCCATCCCATCTAAAATAAAGCCAACATATAAAAAAGATCAAATAAGATTGATACTCTCTGCGGCCTAACTTAGCTCAGTTGGTGAGAGAGTGTGGTCAGGAACCTCCCGGATCGAGTTCGAATCCTCTTCATGGCAGAAGTGCCTATACCTAAGGTGAGAAAAGTAAGTGAGGACTCGACACGTGTGAGTGATGAATGTAGCACTAGACCCCCGTGGGATTAGTCACAATGACATCCCCACTCATAATATAGATGAAGTGTTGGGTGAATACCCATTATAAAAAAAAATAAAATAAAATGAACAACCTAGACTGGCCATCTAAAGATGAGATGTGATTTGAGACAACGTATCAGTCGACAAGACTTAGCCCGTGAGAAAACACAAGTTACGTATAAAAGGAATCAAGTGACTCCATGGCTTAACCACGAGCTGTTGGTTCTCTCCCCGACGCTAAAGAGATATTCTCTCTTTCTTCTTCTAACGGATTTTCAAACCGGTCTGCCCTTCTTCTCGGCATCCTACCGAATGGGCCTGATTTCTTTTCACTTTCATTTCCTACTGTCTTCTGTTATGGACATCGCCTCGACTTCCTCCTTTCCACATCTGGCTCCTAGAATGGGGGTCGCTAGAAACCCTGATCAACAAATTCTGAACCCCTCACCCCCTCTTTCCTGGAATTGGAAGGCTTTGTTAACGTCTCAGAAGGAAAATAAAAACACCTTGTCGCTATCCTTTAAACCTTCGACTGAGGAAGAAGTCTCATTCTCGGAAGCCGAATTGGAAAAAGGTCAAAAGGAATGGGAACTCTCTCTGGTTGGGCACGCTATCGGAAAGCATCCTTTTTACGGATCTCTTCTCGCTGCGGTCAAACGTAAATGGGCATTTAAAGGTCATCTAGACCTGTTAACTCTAGAGGGGGATTTTTTTCTCTTTCGATTCTCTTGCAAAGAAGATTATGACATGGTGTGGAACGATGGACCTTGCTTTTTAAATGGGAGACCCTTTATCTTTCGGGAATGGTCATGGGACTTCCGCCCGATCAAAGATAATTTCTCGGATATTCCTTTATGGGTAAAGTTTCCAAACCTCCCCTTATGTTGTTGGAACCAAGAAGGGCTCTAAAGTGGCTAGCAAAATTGGTATACCTATAGAAGTGGATAATCTTACCGCTTCTAAAGCGCGATTGACATTTTCTCGAGTTTGTGTTCAGGTATGTCCTTCATCACACCTCCCTGATTCCATTCCTTTAAATCTTAACGGCTTAAAGGTTGAGCAAGTGGTTCACTATGACTGGAAGCCTCGAGCTTGTCCAAAGTGCATGACCTTTTCACACAATGAGAAGAACCGTCCTCTTAACCCTTTCACTTCACCGCCTGGGAAGAAGTTCAAGTCGCCTTCTGGGATTTCTGCATCCCTTCTGGGAATCCTCAAACTCTCCTACTGAGATCGACCACTTATTCTCACTTCCTTCCTCCCCATCCTAATCGAAACCTATTGCTCAACTCTTGAGTTGAGACTACTAGAGTCAAGTCGCAGATGATACCCTCCTTCCTACCCTACCTCCTAAACGATCTAAACCAACTCATCCCACTCAAATTCTTCCCAAGAGGAAACAATCTGCTTTTAATCTGGGAGACCAAATCCAATCCAACTCCCTAGTTATACTATTGTAACGAGGTCACCAACTTCCAACTAAATCATCTTCATCTGCCTCTAGATTCTATTCCCAAAAGCTCGAATTGCATAACATGACAAATTAAGTCCCTAACTTCTTGCTTTTAGGCCACAAGCTAAGAAGAGGCAAGAACCATTTATTGTATCTCTTTTCCTAATGAAGAATCACCTGCATAATTGATGTTTGTTTGGGTGGAAGAATATGGCTCAAATAAATCTCGATCCCACCTTATGCGCCATATCTCCTATCCATTTCTCTCCTACATGCCTCCCATACTCCCCTGATATGCACATTTATGCTAATAAGAAGGGAACCTGGCTTTTCTTCGATTTCTTCCACTATGACCTACCTCACATTGGTGACTTATCTTATTTTCTGAGAAATCGGGCAACCAATCCACCTCCAAACCGCTCATTGATTTTAAGGAATGTGAAGATTGGGATAGCAGACTTTTCTTCACTTGGATTGATAATAAAGAGAATATGTGGCTCAATGCTCGATTGATATTTTCCCTACCTCCTCTTATAAGTTCTCTCTCTCCTTTGACCACTCCCTTTAATAGTCTCCTTCGTGTCTTACAACAAAAGAATCATAGTTTATTTTCGTAAATTATCGTCAATAAAAAATTTTCTTCACACTGTTTCTAAAGCATGGCAGGTCTATGTTAGTGGCGATCCCATTCTTGTACTCTTCAAGAAACTTAAAATTGTAAAAGACCATCTCAAACGCAAAAAATAAGAATCTATTTCCCTTGAGCAACAAATTAGAGTGCTGAAAGAAGATCAAGAGTATCATATGAAAAAACTTGAAAAAGACCCCTCCAATCCAATCTACCTCCAAAATCTGGAAGATATCAATGCCCGATATGGGGAAGTGGTAAAGAAAGAAAGCACTTGGGCAAAACAAAGAGCCAAACTCTATTGGCTTTCTCATTCTGATGACGATCTTAAATATCTCTATTATTCTATTAAGGAGAGACGCAAAGACAATCGATAAAGGAACTTCAGGTTGAAGGTAATGCTATTTCAAAAAATGACGATATTGCCAAGGCTATTTGTGAGTACTACTCATCTCTTCTCAATAAACCTACATTGAATGGGTCATTCCCAATGGATGTTCCTATTGATACCCCCATTACCATTATCCAGACTGAGTTGTTATGCTCTCCAATCACGGATTTAGAAATTATTTCAGCCCTCAATAGTATAAACGAGGATAAAACTCCGGGGCCTGACGGTTTCACCTCCAAATTCTTCACATCCTCCTGGGAAATTATCGGGCCTCAATTCATATTGGCAGTCCACCATTTCTTTAAAACAAAGCGACTCCCTGAGGTATTCAAGCATACTCTTATTACCCTAATCCCCAAAATTAAGCATGCAAATTGTATTGCCGATTACCATCCCATATCTCTTTGCAATACCTTCTACAAAGTACTTGCAAAGATCTTGGCTAATAGACTCAAACCTATATTACCAACAATTATACATCTGGCCCAATCTGCTTTTATAAAAAATAGAGATATCGATAACATTGCTAACAGAACTTTGCTTGGAATTTAATAAGAGAGTCTCTCCTAAACTCTTCTGTGCTAAGCTTGACCTTTATAAAGCATTTGATAGTGTGAATCGTGATATGGTTCTTCTTAGACTTACTCAAAAAGGATTTCCAAAGATCTTTGTTGATTGGATAAGAGCTTGTATTTCTGAAATTCCTTTCTCTATTGTATTAAATGGACAAATAGAAGGGTATTTTAAATCTTCTAATGGATTGAGACAAGGATGCCCCTTGTCTCCATTTCTTTTTTCAATAATTATGGATGTCTTTTCTTGCTTGCTGGATAATTTGGAGAAAGCTAACCAATTCAAAGCAATCACACATGGCAACTTCTCCATATCTCATCTCTTATTCGCCGATGATATTCTTGTTGTTGGAGTGGCTGATCACCAATCTGTTTCTAATCTAAATAATGTGCTAGCTACCTTCTATTCTCTAACAGGCTTGGTAGTCAATCGTCAGAAATCCCTAATCTGCTTTATAAAGAATACTGATAGCTCTCACATGCTCAGCTCTCTTCTAAATATCGCCCAGGCTGATTTTCCTATTAAATATCTGGGCCTATCTCTAGTTGCTGGACAAATCAAATCTATTCATTCCACCCCACTTATTGATAAGATTTATAGATGGTTGGCTAGTTGGAAAACAAAATGGCTCTCCTATGGAGGAAGATTTCATCCATCCTCCATTAATAGTTACTTAACTTATTGGCCGGGCTTTCCTAAATGCATCATTAAAAAGATTAAGTCCTTAACTACTTTTTTTTTTACCATGGTGATGCATTTGGCAAAATGATTCCTATATCATGGAACAAAACAACTCTTCCGAAGGAAAAAGGTGGTACGGGGCTCTATTCCATTGGTACTCTTAATACCCTTTGCAAGACAAAAATTTTATGAAAAGTTCTTACTCATACATCTACTCTTGCTGATTGGTCTACTCAGAAATATGGTTCCATTTGGCAAAAATCATTGAATTCTTCTATTATGGAAAGAGTTACAGGTTTATGCTTCTAGATTTAAAGGGAAACTTGAATATTGCAGGACTTCTTTATTCTCATTATATCATGATCCTTGGTGCCATGGTAGATCTTTGTTAGACATGTGTGGAGTCAATGTATTCCTTTGATCAATAGTCCTATAAAATCCCTTCTCAATGCTATAATAAGACAAGGTAGATGGAATCTTCCAAATGCTTTCGTTGCTCCTGCCCTGCTCATGCTATTATGGAAATTAATGCATCGGCAAAGACACAATTCTTTGGAAAGGACAAACTTCACAATGAATAATAACATTCTCTCTCTTTGAACAACACCCTTCCGTAGACGGTTTTAAAGAAATCTGGTTTAAAGGAGCTGCACTCAATTACGCTTTATTCTGCTGGATGGCATATTTGGGAGGTCTTAAAACATCGGATACGCTTAGCTGTAGAGGACTTGGAACTAACCAAGATTGCCCCTTGCTCAACTCAAAAGAATCCCATAATCATTTATTCTTCACCGTCCCTACTCACATAAAATCATTAGAAACTTGCTTCCTGGAGTTATTTCCTTCTTCAACCTACACTCCATATGGTTCTCTACCGCCACACTTCGTACATTTGAAGAGACTTTCTCTCCACATCAGTACCGCTTACTCTATCTGGATTGAGAGAAATAATAGGTTATTCTCTAAAGTTTCTTGTTGTCAATCTATCTCATCTAATATCAAATTTAGAGTTTGCTAAAATCGGTGGACTATCAAGGACACTTCTAATTTGGTGCTAAATATCATAAACACATGGAAAAAAGGGTGAATTCCTTCTTATTTAAGCCTCCCTATAGGCCTATGCTGTTGTCAGGCTTTTGTCATTCAGTGATCCTTTTTATTTTAATTTCCTCACTAATCGGTTTTTGGTATGTTTTTGTGTGGAGCTCTTCCTACTCATGTGCGTTTGATGGTTGCCAGCCTCAGCCTTGTCGCTGTTTGCCTATGATGTTTCAATCTGGTTTTGGCACTGGTTGGTGGTTTTCTGAGGTGATACAACAGGACTATGATGAGACTAAGTTTCTTAATTTTATATTCTCTTTTGCGATTTATGAGCTCCTCCATAGTTGTTAAGTGGTTGCAACCCGAGGATCCTGTTGATTCAAATGACTTTGGTTTTTTGTTCCCTTGTTTTGGTTATTGAAATGGTATCACTGTGGCAGAGCATAATTGGGTTACGGTGCTGAATTTTTCCTTCTGAATAATATTCTGGAAGTTTTTTGTGGCTGTTTTTTTGTGGGAAATGGATTGGGTGGTTCTGTGGTTTTGCGGCTCTGCTGATCCTTCAGCCCTTCCTCCATTAGATGGCAGCGTTTACCAGCTGAGAGCTCTATCGTAGGGTGTTTTTGCTAAATCAATTCATCCACGTCCTGATTATATATATGTTCTTGATGTTGTTATTTAAATTTAACCCTTATCTGATTTCTTTCTAGCTGTTATTCTGTAATTCTCTTTTGGAATGAAATTTGGGCTCTGCCCTCAACTTTTCCAAAAAAAAAAAAGTTACAGAATATGTCATCAGGATGAAAAGAACATCTTTCTGAGAGAACCTTGATCAGCTTAAAGCAAAAATTTCATTATAATCCAGAAAACAAAATTGCTGCAAAGAGCAATCCAAGAAAATCCTAAAGAATTAAACATCCAACGGAGAGATGAAAAGAGAAATTAAAATTCTAAATTCATCCACCGCTCAAAAAGTAATAGTTTTTTATCTTATTAAAATCATTGAATATTCGGATCAATTTTAAAATAATCATTAATAAATCACCATAAAGGATCCATTTGGGCAGAAACATGAAAATCATGACCCACCAAGTGGCCCTGTCAGTTTTCCCCAAATATTAATCAATCAATTATTAGCTAAAATTTCAGCGCTGTCACGACCTCACGAGACAGTCGGGTGCTATTAAAATTTCAAATTTATAGCTTCCTCTCTACGCCACTTCTATATAGCCACTTATGTAGCCTATCGCACATTTTGGGCAACATTTTGCACCCTTCCCGCGAAAATGTAGTCAAACAAAACGCAACAAATTCCCAAAGAAATTGTAATAGGATATTTGATATTTTAAATTATTAAATAAATATTTTAAATTTGAAGACAACTATTTATAAATTTAAAAAAGCACATGAAGTAATTTTATTTTAACAAAAATTTAAATATTTTAATTTTGAATATTTTTTATATAATTTTAATATTTTGTCTTATTAGGCAGTAGGTTGCATAATATTTTGATATAAATTTTATTCTAACAAATTGCACATAAGAAAAGAAACGGTAACCACACCGAATGGTGACTAGGAAATCGGCATCTTCCCTTGCAAGACTCCCCGGCAATTCAAAACGAAATTTAAAATTCCACGATTCCCCTTCCCTCCATCTCTCACACCGAATCCTTCTATAAATTTCTTTCAAAACCTCTTAATGTTTGCGCGCCATAAATTCTCCTATCCTCTTCCTCTGAGTTACGGGTTCCCTACCCCTTCTCCAAAAATGCCGTCTTTGCCGATCTCTAATGGTGTCGTCAGCTCCCGTGAGGAGCAGGAAGAGCCCCTCCTAAGCCCAAATCCCGACCGCTTCTGCATGTTCCCGATCCGCTACCCTCAGATCTGGGAGATGTACAAGAAGGCTGAAGCCTCTTTCTGGACAGCAGAAGAAGTCGACCTCTCCCAAGATCTCAGTCACTGGAACCACTCCCTTACCTCCGACGAGCGCCACTTCATAACCCACGTTTTGGCCTTCTTCGCTGCTTCGGACGGGATCGTTCTTGAGAACCCTAGCCCGCTTCATGCTAGAGGTACAGCTCCCGGAAGCCCGTGCCTTCTACGGATTCCAGATTGCCATCGAAAACATCCACTCCGAGATGTACAGCCTCCTTCTCGAAACCTACATCAAAGACTCTGGCGAGAAATCACATCTCTTTCATGCCATCGAGACCGTTCCCTGCGTCGCCCGCAAGGCTCAGTGGGCCCTCCGCTGGATCGACGCCTCCAATTCATTTGCAGAGCGTATTCTAGCATTTGCTTGCGTCGAGGGCATCTTCTTCTCTGGTAGTTTCTGTGCCATATTCTGGCTCAAGAAGAGAGGGCTAATGCCCGGACTCACTTTCTCCAACGAGCTCATATCTCGTGACGAGGGGCTGCACTGTGACTTCGCGTGTCTCCTCTACAGTCTCCTCAACAACAAGCTCTCGGAGGATAGGGTTCGAGAGATTGTCGCTGATGCTGTCGATATAGAGAGAGAGTTCGTCTGCGATGCCCTCCCCTGTGCTCTTGTGGGGATGAACGCTGATCTCATGTGCCAGTACATAGAGTTTGTTGCCGATCGTCTTCTTGGTGCTTTAGGCTACGGCAAGATGTACGAGGTATCGAATCCATTTGATTGGATGGAGCTTATTTCACTTCAAGGAAAGACCAACTTCTTCGAGAAGAGGGTAGGGGAGTACCAAAAGGCGTCGGTGATGTCAAAACGGAAATGGCGCCATCCACGAGTTCAAACTGGATGAGGATTTCTGAAGCCTGCTTTTATCTGTAACCCTTTCTTTGTTATTTTTCTGAAGTTTTTTATGTTATGATAGGCTGATGGTATAATGTTTGCTTGGTTGTCTGTGTATCATTTATTAACTGATCCAATGATACAATTTTAAGGTGTTTTATGGAGCGCTTCAGATGTTTAACGACTGATATGTTGGATGATTACTGGCTAAACTCTAGCCATTCACAAGTTTTAAAAGCATAAAATTTAGTTGCAGTTTGTTCTGTGGTGTGGTTATAATGAATTCATGGACTTTGTAAATGATATTTAAATAAATTAGTTACTGTGGTTGTTTGAATATGAATTGGATATTAAAATCTGTGCTTATGTTTTTTGTTAGATACTATATATCATCGTTTTGATGTTGATATTGATTGAGATTGAGTTTTATAATCCTCTGTTTGAAATTTTGAAATTGTATGCATGATTTATGGAGGAGAAACATGCAAATAGAGGCTTGCGTGGTAAAGTCGAAGGGATACAAAACAAAGACTCTTCAAATAATCCTCCGCATCCTAAACTTGTTTGCCTTTCCATTGAAAGTTAAAATTCAAGAGTTACCTTTCAAGACATAAATTAAGGATCTCCCAACAAGTGAAATCAGCTGCAATTAAAGCTCTTGAAATTGTAGATCATCATTACCCTAACCCCTCTTGTAATCAGGTCATTTCTCTGATTTTAAATTTTCAAATTTTTTTTTGTAGTGAGAGGGAAATGAAATTTATGCTGGGCTGATGTAAGGAAAGGAACTTTTGTTGAATTTGGATGAAAGCAAGTGTTTTTCTTTAGGTTGAAGTTTGGTGGGTTAATACTATAAGTATTGATACACTTAAGAAGAGAGGTGAATTGGTGTGTTTTTAAAATTTTTAAAATAAGAAGATATTAGAACTTAAAAGAAAACAAAATCATAACAAAAGAGTGGTAAACAAAAAGAAGTGGTTCAGTTTGACCTAAATCCAATCTTCAATTTTCCTTCAAAATTTTAACTAAATTTTTTTTTTGACACAACAAGCTTGGCGGAGAAGCCTCAGTACACTCCTTTTCTTTTTCAAGGCAAGAAGAATGTTACTTCTTAGCAAAATGTATATAGAAAATTATTTTTCTTAAAACATAATGATCACAAAGTTCTCACATTAAAAAACATAATTTCAAGTTAAAGCATGAGACCCAAAAGTAAGGATAGATGAGAAATAAACAATCAATAGCAATGGCTAATTGAATTATATCTGTAAGTGTTTATCTCTTTCCTTTGCATTCTGTATTTTACTTTAAGCAATATTATAGTATGAGCACTTTGGATTGAATTGAATCTTTGAAATCTGTTGATGAGTTGAATTATGAGAAACATTTGACATACAATTGCCTAAATGCTGATAGGTTGCTAGCGAGAAAATCTATGTTAATTTAATATATTGTTGGAGTTTATTTGGAGAATTTTGTTAAGATAATTTTTTGTAATGTTCTATATCAAGGGACATGAAATATTTGTTTGATCATCTAGGTTGGTAACAACAGTCTGTAATTTCCATAAAATGGTTGATGGATAGCCAATGCTCTATTTGCAAGTATTTGTAATTTTGAAGGACAATTACTTGTGAATTAGATTTCTTGTAATGAATGGATCTATGAGGTTGCCATTTTTCCCTTCAATAATTATGTTTGTTGAGACATGAAATAGAGCTTTAAAAGAATATATGGACATAAAATGATAGATAAAATTTTAAAATTTAAGAGCAATATAATAATAAAATAAAATTTGACACATTAGCTATGATGAACTTAAGATATTGTAAAATTTTACTTAACCTTCGCTATTGATGGAACAGAGGAGTTAAATTCATGGTGTTCACGAGGCAACATGTATGAAAATAAATATTACTATTATATGAATTATGTTGATACTAAAAAATTAATAAATCTTGATAAACTGTCAATGCTTTTTGATATATCATCAATGTAGTCGATCAAGTATAATATGAACCACAAAATGTAAGGACAACAAGCACAGTTCTTCCAACGGGTTGCAACATGATAGGCGACAACCAACGCAACAATCAACAGGAAGCACCAAACCACCAGTGATTGCTCAATCCGAAACCGACACAATAAATTGATAACCAATAGCACCAAAGGCTCATCTGCTTTGAAGAAAGACACTTGACTACACAGCCGAAAAAAGAAATGCTGCGAGAATTTGGTCCAAAAAACATAAACAAGCCAAAATGAAGAAATGAAATGGGGATCATGTGAAAAGCTAGAAATTCAGTAAATTAATTAAGCACTTCCAAAAATTGCAACATCCATAAATAATGAAGCCTGTTAATCTCAATTTGAAGCACAACTACCAGAGTAGCACACATGGGTGAAAAGCAGTAGTACAAATGCAATGGTAGTTAAAGGATTTCACCTGAGTTTCGTAGAACAAAAGGAAAAATCAAAGATTTTCGAAGCTATTGCTGGAGAAGTTATACATTTGATGGCCTAACAATGCATTTGGGACCGAAGGTCGAAGCCAAAGTCGCGTATAATTTGTTATTGGGAGGCTTGTCATCCCGCTTATTGGTGTGGGGCAAAATGGTGATGAAATTAATCCAAAAGGCGGAACGCGATCCCACGACGGGTTGCGAGCGAAGGTGCTGCACCGTCGCCTCACATCGCAAAAAACCCGACATTGCTACTTGCAGAACTCTCCCACTCCCAAACGGTGCTTACACAGTTTGTGAGATAAAATCTATATTAAACTTAGTCAGCTACCATATCCTAAACTTTATTATCATAAACCCTAAATCTGATATTAACAATAAGTAAAAATTTATATAAATCTTCGGTTTGAATTAAAAAAAAAAAAAAAACCAAAGTGGTAGATGAAGATTGGATTACGCACAAGCCCTCTACGAGCCTAATGAATTTTTACAGATCTGCAGGCAGTTATTTTGAGAGGTTACAATAATAAAAAAAAAATGTGACAAGGAAAAGACAAGGGTGAAGATCGAGGGCCGACTTTAAGAACAGAAAGACTCACAATTACCTCTTAGTTGAAGAGCGAGATGAGGAAGGATTTATTATTAGCAGCTCATGGTCGAGGAAGGAGACTAGGAGGAGGCTTCTCTATTCTTGATTTTTGGTTGAAGTAGGAAGGAGGATGCGAGGAGGGTTGGCTGCTAAGATCCGGAGAATGGTACGAGCAAAGAGTGTGATGCTCTGTCTCTTACCTGCCCAAAATCAAGACCTAATTAGAAGGATGATTGCATGGGTGGGAGCATCATTCCAATCCTGCAATGATTGGTGACTCGAAATGCTCTATCAAGAGGTTTGCAATTGTGAGAAATGGAGTTGCGGCCAAAGCTGGTCAGTTCAGTTTGGTTTGTGGCTCAGGAATAAATAGGTTCAATTTATTACCGTTACTTTGTGGTTCATTAAACTTACACTTGGAATGAGGCACGCTCTCTTTCCTGATAGACATGATTTATGTTTTGTGGTTCATGATATCTAGCTTATCTCTTAGTGGAAAAACTTCTAATGTGACCTTAAGGATACAAGATTCGAGGGGTTAATGTAGGTAGCTTATGTCCCCTACATTTATAGTGAGTATTAATGTAACTCATCAGAGGCCTGGTCTCCATATGACAATGAAGGCAAACTAATGAAAGGTCTACTAATTTTTATAGTTGAGAACTGGCGGGGAAACTAAAATTCTTCTGCATTCACAATCTAGATCTTCAATTTTCATAAGTTGTTCTAAAACCTCATAAATCTTTTATTAGAGTGGTTAAACTGCAGATTGCAAAGCAGAAAGCTTTTAATGAGTAGTTTGAATCCTCACTGCAATATAATTTGTCACTCCAAAAATGACTTCCATATATTATAGTGGGCAACACATCACATACCTTGTTCTAATCAGTCAAAAGTGACTTGAAAATTCACCTGCCAAGAAGGCCACAGATATCTTCCCTCACCATCTTGATGTGAGACCAATAACCAAATAAATAAATAAAAAGTGATATCAGGTATCAATTTGATGCTAGTGGTAGACCATAATACATGAATAATTGCCCAAAAAGGCAGAGATTCAGAGAAAGGCAGGTGGATGGTATGCTATAACCAGTCTGCATCCTCTTTAATTTTCATAACATAAAAAGAGAGCTTCCTATCTAACCGAAAGATAGGAGCTTGCAGCTTTATAATCTAAAGGTGTTCGGTCGCTGAAATTTCTTCATTGCTTCATGGCTGGAAAGCTTAAGCATCTTATAGGACAGCTGAGGTCAGTGGTACCTTAACTTTTGTCCCCCCAACTTTTTTATCGCTTTGTAGATAGATGCTTAAGGCTGAAGAGTATAAAGTTGCGGGATTTGAGATGTATCAGAATTTTGATCGGAGGAGGACATTTGGTAACGGAAGAGCATCATTAATGTTTTTTATATCGAAGTTTTTTTTTTTGGTAATTATCTATAACTTAGTATTATTATTTTATTGCTTGTGCTACTAATTAATAGTCTGTATAATCAACCTTTGCTATAATTTTTTCAGGGAAAAAAATAAACTCCAGATGTCTCTCGTTAATAGCGAGTTTAGAATAGAAGGCACTTAAATTACAAGGGAGTATTCTGTGGACTCTGAAAATTCGCCACCGACCTCTCGATGAAGCGAGTATGACTTAAGTCAGTGAAATTTTTAGAAGTCAGATGAATAGTAAATAAGACACTATCCAGAGATTTCGCTCTCATTTTGTGAGGACTTTAGATCATTCGGGTTTCTATAAGCTTAAACACACCATAGTTAATTCAATACTGAGAGCTTTCGATTAAGGCTAGTCAGCTTAATTAATATTAATGGTAGCAGCATGTGGAGTTTAAAATTTAGATTTATGAAATTCATCATATTAACTTAAAGCGGATGGTTGGGGGAACGATGATGCGCCCGATCAAGATCCCATGGTTCCATCATCCAGCGTGGTAGTCTACTTAGTCGGAGGTAGTCAACAACGGCCAGAAGGATCTTTATTAGCAGCCATATATTGCGTCATTCAAGGGAACTGTTGACCTCCATATATGTGTCATAAATCAAGACAAGTCCCGAAGTTAAATTCGACGGACTTCGGAAGTGAATGTGCAAATCGAGGCTCAAAATGCATTGAATGTCACCAAAAAAATAGTCGAAGTGACCTCCGATCGATGAACGGACTTTGCCATCGCCTTCAGAACGTCAAAATTGATCAGAATATAAATATTACAAAATCTAATGAGCAATCGATTAAGCCGAGCTATCGATGTGTCAACGTATATCATCATGGCTGCGGCAAATGTCCAAATGACCTCCGCTCACAAAATTGATTGCTCCATTAGCTTCAAAATGTCAAAATCTATCAAATGAGACTGTTCACGCTCAATTCGGATGAGTTTACGTGAACGTCGAACCGTAAGGAGGTGTCACTGCTTTAAATAAGGATAACCTCGAAGCAAATTTGGAGGCTGAAGCCTCAAGTTTCACGGCGATGTCACGTCACTATCCTTCTTTAAAGCGGTTTGATTTCACTTGAGGCTTACCTCCAAATTTCTACATTTTGCGAGACCTTTCGTGGATTCTTTAGACTTGTGGTCAGTGTCACCTCGATGCTCCGTCGGGACTTGAATTGGTTGATATCCTGTCGGGGTTGTAGGAGGTCTCCTTGGAGGAGCAGCTCTAGCCTCCCTGATGATAGGACTTTGAAAAAAAATTTACCAGTCTTTTCTCCTTAGCAACTTTAAGGACCCGATACACTCTTGCATATACAGTTTAAGTTTCCTCACTAGAGAAGCTGGAACCTGACATTATCCAGTCTAGAAGGACTATTTGATTTGACCAGTAGAGTTGTTCTGCTTTGCCCATCTTAGGCTCTCAACTTGTTATGGGTTAGAACAACACTTGCTTCTGGTTCCACAGTTGGTTGTATAATTTTTTTTATTTTAATAATGGTCAGAAGCACGATTGATATTTCTCTTTCTCTGTTGCCTCTGGGTTAGCTTGCTTCCAAATGAGGAAGGTTTTGCATTTCCACTTCTTCTTGAATCTTCGGCCTCCATATTTATTTATTTATTTTACCAGGACCTTTCGGTAGTGGATTCCCAAATATGCGATTCAGGTGTCACGCCCCGATGTTCACTGTACATGACTTGTTTAGAAGGATCTTATGTTCTTACTACCACTGATGGTAGTTTCTGTAGTTGAGCATTCTTGGCTTCTCTGTTAATTGGTCTTTGATATCTTTTATTCATAAGACCTTTTCTTTTACAACCTTTAGGACTCTATGTACTCGAGTAGATAGAGTTTCGGGTTATTTCTTCTGAAGTGTTGGAGCTAACTGTTGTTGAGCCCCAAAAAGATTGATTAACATCACCAGTAGAGCTATTCCTTTTCACCTTCTGGTTGTAAGGCTGATTGTGTAACAAATGGCCCAGGTGAGAGTTGATGAGCTCACAACTCAGCATTCATTCTTCTCCTCTGCCTTCTAGTTAGTTTTCCTTTAGAAGATGAGGCTTCAGCATCATGTCTTCTTAGTGCGAAAGGTTCAACTACTAGAGTGGTCACATTCACAGGTATAATTGAAACTTTCTGCCCAGTGACGATTCTTTTCATGACTGGAACCTCAGAATGACTCAATCTTTCGAAAAACCTTATTAGTAGTAGTGGTCATTCCAATTATCCTCCTCCCCTGCACAGGTTGGTATGTACAATATGTAGCTGCTTCAAGTAGAGGATTATTTGCAGCAGCAATAGCTAGGAAGTCTACACTACCAAATTGAATAGTAGCTCCAACATCTCTAGTATTGATTACATCATTAGCCAGACGGATATTGGCTCTGCAACCTAATTGCATGATGAACAGTGTGCTCTAAAGATCCATTAACATAGAGAGCAAATAGATTAGTCATAAGGACATGATTGGCTTAAATTTAATTTCATTGAAAATTGATTTTTTTTAAAAAAAATGTTTTTATACTTCACTATTATTACGACAGATTGAAAGATGGAAGAAAGAGAAACGCTAGAGTGGCATCATGAGCTAAAAATTCGCCACCAATCTCTTCGATGAAAACAATATGATTTATGCATCGGTGTAATTTTCAAAAGGCAGATGGAATAGTAGATAAGACACTACCCAGAGATTTTCTCTCAATTTGTGAGGACTTTAGATCTGGTTCCGGGTTTCTATAGGTGCAAGCACCTATAGTTAATACCTCTCAATGGAGAAAACTTTCGATTAAGGCTAGTCGTTAGTCGCAGTGTGTAGCGTATAATAGACATGTGAAGTTTTGAATTTAGATTTATGAAATTCATTATATTTAACTTAAATTGTTGGGGAACAATGATGTCGATCTAGATCCCATGGATTAGTCATCCGCTATCGTGGTAATCTACTTAGTCGAGAGGAGGTAAAACCGACGAAGGATCCTTATCGACAACATGGTTACGTCGTCAAGAAATCCTTGTAGACGGGATGGTGTTTGTCAAGAGACAAGTTTAAGTCTACCTTAATAGAGGATTTTTTCCAATCAAGTATACCTATGGTTCACAACTCAAAGGCGAGCCATTTAGAGCATACAGGCTAATTGTAATATGTGTCATTTAGCGACAACCACTGGTCGGTAACTCGGTGTAACTACATCATGTGTGCCTCTTGACCAAACCATGCTGAGGACACGGGTCACATCTTTACTAGCATGAGATTATTTGAGAGTAAACATAGTTGTGTACTTGATTTGACTTTGGCTCCTTTGTGAGCTAGGGTTTTCTTAATTTGTCACCTCCGATAAACAATTGTGAAAGGTGAATTGAATTTTTAGCTTTAAGTTTTTAATATTGAATTTCACTTAGGCATTTATAGCTCAATGATAATTTAAATTCTACATTTGGATTGAGATTCAATCTAAGTTAATTTGTTTTGAGATTGTAATCATATTTTTATTGAAGTATCTCCTCTGATTAAAATTTTCATTTAACACGGCCATCATCGGGGTGGTTAATTGATTGAATCAAATATATTTGAGAATTTTAGATCCTATCAACTTTGTTTAGCTCTAATAATAGATCTCTACTTCTCACAAGACGATTAACTTCTCGAGATATTTTACTAAGTTAAAATTCTTATAATAGATTTTTAGATTTCGTTAACCCGAACCCAATCATAAGACTAAACCGGGAATCAACCCGCGCAGCATCCTCAGTCACTAAATTTAAGCATTCAACATAGTGTTGGGGCCCATGCGGGTGTTTAAATCATTTAATTTATTATTTCAGATCTTGTCGACTCTATTAATTTTTTAATAATAGAGGATCAGACCTAGATTTATATCTTGAGAATTTTGAATTTGAGAATATTGAATATAATATCGTAAATATTTTGATAGTAGTTACCCCTTTAGTTGATATCTTCAATCAACTCAGCTATCAGAGAGTTAGAGATGTCGTTATCGTCAAATGACAAAATTAGCTTCTCGATTTTCTGCTGAAAACATCATTAGGTTTGTTAAGTCAGACAGTGAATCAACCATAACATCCTCAAACACTAAGTTTAAGCATTCAAAGATAGTCGGGCATGTGTATCTAAGAATGCCTTAATTAGTGCCTTATGTTCGCTTGTATGATGTGTTACGAATCCGGTGGCGTTTGATATTTTTATGTTCAATCATTTGAAGTAAGATCCATATTTTTTACATTTAGTTTAGAATTTATTGAATTTATAAGTTTTGATGAAGCTTGATTTATTCTTTGTTGAGCTTCCCATTCTTCAGAAGTTCATCATGTTTAGTTCAAATTTAATTTATGTTCAATTCAAATCTAATTAATCATCTTTAAGTCCCACGTCAATTTGAATTTTGGCAACCTCCACGCCCCCGCATAAAGGTGCATCTATTTGACCTTCCCATCATCTTGAGCATAATGGTCGTGTCTTACGATATACGATGCGGTCTTCTAACTTCCCTTCTACTTGGGTCTTCAAACACCTGCATAGAAAGAGCATATATGTAAGTTTATTCTTTAATTTAACATTTTCAAATAAGTTTAATTTAAGCTCATCAACACTTTTATTTGTTCTTATTTAATTCTCCTGCAATCCAAAATTTGGCGACCTCAGCATGTCGCCATGCACGAGCTATCGACCTTCCATTCATTGAGCAGCGGTTAGTGTCTTCGACCTTCGATTGGTAGTTTCTTTGCCGACTCTTGAGCATAAGTCATAAAACACCTGTAATTTTAATTTAGATTTTAATTTTGAGTTTATAGCTCATTTTATGTTAAATTAATTAAGTTCTTTGTCAATCGCATTTCTGACCCAAGCGTCTTCTCATAGGGCTGCTTTGGGAGTCTATAGCCTTCCTTATTTCCTAGCGATTAGTGCCCTACGACACTATGGTCGTTGTCTTCTAACCCATCAGCTCTATTAAGCATGACAGGGTCTTCAAACACCTGTGTAAAAGGAGCAAGCATAAAAAGTGTGAGATCATTTATAGTGCTTGATATATACGACATTCCTATGGAGCATAATGTTGTAGCTGCTATGAAGTAAGGATGCTCTTCAAAGATGTTCACGAAAGTAGTCACTACAATTGGATGTTGATGTGACCGAAACCATTCAAAAGTCGATGGCTGCTTAGCATTCAATTCCTCATGAATTACACTCTCCAATGGAGCACACAGTCAGATCAAGCTTCTATGGACAAAAAGATTGACATATGTATCTCTTCCATATCGACGGGATGAAATTTCAATTTCCGCCTTCCCAGCACCAACAACCTTTAATTCCCTAACTACTCCAGCTAGGACAATCGAAGAAATTCCCTATATAAGCACTTTTTCTCTATAGTTTTGTTTAACAACTTTCATAAATTCTTCCATAATGTCGCATATTCTTGGTAGTAGCCACCTCAATCCATAAAACTCATCTTTCGGAACTTCTCATTGTTTGTTCCTACATCAATTGTAACAGGTAGACAAGAAGGAAGAAATTCTTCTTGATGGAATGTTATGCTATAAAGCGCAAGAATAGATCGACATAAAATAAACTTAAGAAGAAATTGCCTCAAAAATGGATCACCCAAGACCTCAATCCAAATTGGATGAAGTTCATCAGATGATAGTAAAGCATTTTCCTATTCATTTAGTAATGATGAAAATAACTTTTCAACATTGTTATATGTTTCCTTCTCCATATTAATGCGAGAGTCACCTAGTAGGATCAGAATGCTTGTAGAGCTATTAGGAACATGGTAAATTGACTAATATTTTGATTGCAACTCACATGTAGCTCCCCACATTTAGAGCTTGAGATGTTGGAGAGAGTAACATAGCCATGGTCTCCCCTTTCTCCTCCCCATGAATGACCTTGAATGCATGGTAGAATCTGTAGAGCTCCCTCTTTGATTCTCAACATCAATATAATGCCCAGAACTTAACAGCATAGGATAAGTTTCTCCAATGTCTATGATTCAGCACTAGAAAACATTGGCCAACGCCATAATGGACTTTGGGTAAGGGATGCCATGGCTTGAGGAGTGGATCAAAATCTCCATTGCCATCCCATTCTTAACCCCTAAGAACCTAAGCAGCGAGTTCATGGGTGAAGCCTCTCTAGCTCAGTCACTTGACCACTTATCACCCTGTTCTCGGCCTCCTCTAGAGTACCACTCGCTCCTCAACTTCACCTACTCAGAGATCTGTTTCTCTTCACGGAACTTACACACTGCTTCACGATATCATTCAAATGCTTTTGCTTCCTCATATGAGACCTTCCCGCTGATTCACGATTTGAGAGCATCCATTTTTGCTTCCTCTCATCAATACCAAGCCGCCTTTCTTCCTCCGTCGACATCTATTAGATTGGGGAAAGATAGTGTATGATGGCTAAATTAACTTAGCAGATCACATAGAAGTTGTAGAGGAATACACGAGAAGGATTGGAGAAGGTGGATTACAGGAAGGAGTTAGAGTTCATGAATGTCGGCGATGGGTTGTTAATAGAATTATGCGTCGAGCAGGAAGAATATATCATAGAACAACAGGACTTTCCTTGTATAGGAAGATGAAAACAAACTTGATCCAAGAATGAATCTATGAAATGGCAGAGGGAGAGAGAAAGGGATTATGCTTCTTCTTTTTTTTTTTTGCAAAGACGAAGAAATCGTCCTTTTTTTGGTAAGATTTCCCTCACTCTCCTTTGTTGCTAGTAGGGATAAGGTTTAATTAAATGAGATGGTATGGGGCAAGTGACGTGATGACACTTTATTGGTTGAATAGGAGGTGGAGGTATGGGGAAGGGCGGCTGCGAGTTCCAAAGTATTGACTTGATGTGATTAAGAGATAATCAAACAGATTTATCTCGAAATGCATGCTAATTTTAATGAAATTTTAAGTGTAAAAAATTTAATCAAATTGGATGTCTGCTCTACAAAATTTTGATGTTCTAGGAGCAATGGCATAGTCCGTTTCGTGAACGGAAGTCATTTGAGTGACTTCGGCATCGAATTGGGTCACTTTCAGTTCAAAAATGTGCATTATCGCTTCTAACCGTTTGACATTCACTTAAGCTCATCTGAATTTAGCACGAATAGTCTCATTTGATAGATTTTGATATTTTGAAGCTAATGAAATAATCAATTTTATGAACGGAAGTTGTTTGTACATCATCACAGCTTCCCGACTTTGATATGCACGTCGATATATTGATAGCTCGAGTGCTTAATCGATTGCTCATTAGATTTTGTAATATTTATATTCTGATCAATTTTGATATTTTGAACGTGATGGCTAAGTTCGTTCATCGATCGGATGTCATTTCGACTATTTTTGGTGACGTCCGGTGCATTTTGAGCCTCGATTTGTGCGCTATCACTTCCAAAGTTCGTCGAATTTAACATAGGGGCTTATCGTGATTTATGACACATATATGGAGGTCATCAAATGCCCCTCGATAAATGTGACTCGCACATGAAGTGAGTCACGTTTGTTGAAAACTGGTTGACCCTTTGGGCTGACCAAGGGTCTTGGATCACTTCAGCTTTCAACTTTCCTGGACTCACTAAAGAGCTTCTTCCACCATCTACTCTCTGCTTCATTGGGTTTGCTGAAGATCTCTTTCTTTTGTGTTATTATAGATTTAGATTTCCTCTAACTCTTACTTCATGCTTGACCAGGTTGGATGGACAAATCAATTTGTTTACTTTGAGATTTGAAATTTCTTCTATCCTAGCTTTAAGCTTGACGGAATTTGATGAAGGATTGACCTTATTTGTCTATATTGACTTGTCATGAAGTGTATGTATGCTCTAAGTCCTATGCTTGCTGCTTTGATAGACTCGTTGAAGGGTGCATACAGTTGACCCAACCTTTCGGCTCATATTAGGTCTATAATGTTGAGTTATCAGTGTAGCAATGTGTGCTTTAACAGACCGAATAACCATGAAATTCCTTTAATTCAACAAATATTTTTGTGTGAACTATGGAATTGCTTCCTCAGTCCTGTGCTTTCTGCTTTGACGGACTTGATGAGGATATTGGCTTTGATCTGTGCTTTATGTTTGATCAGATCATTTGAAAAGAGATTGAAATATCACATTGTAGACAATAAATAGATTGATTTGATGCAGCTCTGAATTTAAAGTTTCTTCTAATTTTCTTGGTCCATCGATTAAGTGGAAAGATCTCTTAGATTTTAGTTGCTTGTAGTCACTAAGCTGGATCTGGTTTGAGATTGAATAGCTATCATCATTGGACTGACGAGCAGGGGCTCTTTCACTCTAGTATTTTCTTGTGGCTTGTTGAGTGAGGAGAGCGTCAATAACTCGACCATTTATGGGCTTGTTGAGTCCGACCTTTAGAACCTACTTCAGTCTTCGATTTAAGCTATGATGGATTGGTGATTTGGTCATTAGACTAATGAACGAGGGCTCTTTCACTGCGGCCTTTTCTTGCGGCTTGTTGAATGAGGAGAGCGTCAGCAACTCGGCCATTTATGGGCTTGTTGAGTCCGACCTTTAGAACCCATCCGAGTCCTAGACTTGAATATGTATCCTCTGACTTAATCTTCGATATTTGATGAATCTTGGAGACAAAATTTTGAAATTTAAAGTTATTTTTTCGTGTACATAAATAGATTATTTTTGCTATTGCAAGAGTATGCAATTTTAATGATAACAGTAATAGAAATATTCAAGGATCTTGGCATAAAACTCGATGTCAACCTAAATATATATAAGAAGACCTCCTATTTCATAGGAGATGGTTGAACAATCTTGATCATAAAAAAAATGCTCCTGTCTAACAAGGAGATTGCAGATTAGTTCAGAAATACATTTCAAAGCTTGATTTTCTTTACTGCAAAATAAACATAATATGATTTTTTAATCATAATATGTATCTATCTAAGGATCTCGGCTTAAAACACGATATCAACTCATATAAACATATAAAAATGCCTGTCTAACAGGGGGAACTTTCGTAGTAACTATTGAGAGAATTTGGAATATCTTTGGTCTTACACTTTATGCTTTTGGACTCATTGAAGACTTCCTCTTCAGAGTTTGAAATTTATATTTTTCTCCTGTCCTAGCTTTGTGCCTTGGTGGACTTGATGGAGCTGATGACTTGATGGCGAGATGAAGTAGTCTTCAGTCCTATGCTTGGTGCTTTGACGGACTTGTTGAAGATTCAATCTCAGAGATTTGTATCTTATATTTTCTTCTATCCTGACTTTGTGCCTTGATGGATTTGATAGAAGAAAATCTTGAATTGTCTTAAAGACTTATCAGGTGATATGAAATTACCTTTTGCCCTAACTTTCTACTTTCGTGGGCTTATAGAAGGGTGCTTGCTTATGACCTAGCCCTCAGAGCTTGTGTCAAGTCAATGGTGAAGAGTCATCAATCCTGTGCTTTGCACGTAACGGACATGTTAATGAAATAAATCCCTTACTTCAGCCTTTGTCTTTATATGAACATTGGGGTGACTTCCTCGGTCCTTTGCTTTTTGCTTGGCTGGACTTGCTGAGAAAGAGTTTCTTTTAATCTTTACTTTTTGTTTTAACAGACCTGTTGAAGGAGTTGACATTTCTCATTTGATATTGATACCAAACTCGGCTTGGTGCTTTCTCGAGTGAGGATCTTTTTTTTTATTTTGAAAAAAATGACCTTACGACTATTAGGGATGATCTCCTAGTCTGGACCATTTGAACTCGCCAAGTTGGAGGGATTTGGAGATTTGGATGCTCTTGTCTTTGAGCTAACAAGTAGGGGATCTCTTGCTACGGCCTTTGTGGCATATTGAGTAAGCAGACCTGTCAGTGACTCAGCCATATTTTGGCTTGTTGAGTTTGACCTTATGTACCTACTTGAGTATTGGACTTGAGCAATTGATGAAGGATTTTATTATCGGGCTAATGAGATGGGGGATCACTTACTACGGCCTTTGTGGCATGTTGAGTAAGTAGATGTATGACCTGACCATATTTGAGTTTAGTCACCTTATGCACCGAGCCCTAGATTTGATGTATGAATGGAAGATGTGTTTCCAACTTGATTTGTTGTAGTTTGCAGACTTAAAAATTTCTCTTTTTTGCCGATAAGACTTTGAGACTTGTGAATTTTGAATACATAATTTGAATATGTATATAGGGATCTCGGCCTTAGGCGCGATGTCAACCCAAATACAATAGAAAGACCTCCTATTTCACAGAGAGAGCCCGACATTTTGCTATAAATTTTAAAAAAAATGCCCCTTGTCTAATAGAGGGATTTTTGCTTCATTTCAGAAATGCATTCTTGTATTACAAGAGAATTTTCAAGCAAAACTTTCACATACAATAATAGTGAGGAATAATTAGTCTTTTCAATACAATAACTAATTCCTCTTCTTGAAAAGCTCGAGAACGTACTATATGATCAAATGCTTTGGACGTCCTCACTTGGTAGACTTCTAAATTTTATTAAGCTTGGAGCCTAGCCTTGTCAAGCACATCAAGCTCTTCTATCCGTAGGCGTACATTCTAATCTTGAGTGAGATTGTGTTGAATGGCTACTCGGAGTGAAGGTAGTTCAACTTCAAGTGGCAAGACTACTTTAGCTCCAAATACTACTGCATAAGGAGTGGATTTTGTGAGAGTCGTGTAGGTGGTGCGGTAATCCCATAAAGCTTCAACAAGCTTGGTATGTCACTCCCTTTTATTTCTTGTAAGGATTTTTTTGAGTAGCTTGACTAGTGGTTTATTGAAATCCTCGCTCAAGCTATTTGCTTTCTGATTATAAATCAACGAGTATCGTCAATCAATCTTATGTCGATCAACAAATCTTTAAATTTTAGTGCTTTTGAAGGCTGGGTCAATGTCTGAGATATTGTTGGCTTCTTCTATTCCCAAACATCATAGCCACATATGCTCGAATGATCAATGATATAGGGTATTGCCAACATAAGCACATAGTCGAAGCCTTTTCTCAAGTTGTGCATCCATCAACTTATTGATCAACAATTTGCTTTCCTTAAAGTAGTCGACGAAGTGTTGTCTCTAATCTTTCTTCTCTTCTACTATAAGGATTTCACTTCGTGGTCTTGGAGTTTCTTCAGATTGAGGTCTTGCCTCCTGAATAGTTTGAGCCTCATCTTGTTAATTTTGATGAGCAATTTGTAAGCAAGTGTGAGGAGCAACGTGAGTTGCATCTGGCAGCTTGCATTTGATGACCCTCTTCCAATGAGGATTTTTGATTTATTGGAGGGACAACAGTGCAAACACTAATTAGCAGATAGTCATCATTTCTTTAGCTAACTTAGCTAAACAATATATTTTGCACTCTAGAAACTTGAGTCATAATGATATTTGGGATTTGCTTTATGAGCCCGAGAATTCTCTTATGATATTGGGTCAATTCAAGCTTGTTGATTTTGTAAAGGCCCAGCACTTGATTAATGACGAGCTAAGAATCACCATAAACTTGTAGATTTTGAGCTCCCATGAAGATGGCTTCATCCAGACCTGCTACCAACATTTTGTATTGTGCTTTGTGGCTCAATCAACTGGTAGGAATGCCTCATTATACCCTTTCTAGTGTGATCAAGATGAGACTGATTCCAGCTCAAGATTTTGGGAGATTTGAGGGATGAGTGTATTTGATGGATGAAGCTCTATCAAAATATAATCCCCATATTTGCTGCTTTTTTCATATATATGCATGACCTGCTCATCAGGGAGATCATCATTGAGCGATGAATCTGTCGGGATAGGGTATGCAGTAAGGAGGTGTCATGTGAACGTCAAAATTGGAGAAACTTATCCTATGCTGTTAAGTTCTGGGCGTTATATTGATGCTGAGAATTAAAGAGGGAGCTCTACAAATGCTACAGTGCATTCAAGGTCATTCATGGGGAGGAGAAAGGGGAGACCATGGCTATGTTACTCTCTCCAACATCTCAAGCTCTAGCTGTGGGAGCTACATGTGAGTCTGCCCTCAAAATATTAGTCAATTTACCATGTTCCTAATAACTCCGGTTCAAGCATTTTGGATTTTCTGGGTGTCTCTAGCATTAATATGGAGAAGGAAACATATAACAATGTTGAAAAGTTATTTTCATGATCACTAAATGAATAGGAAAATGCTTCACTATCATCTGATGAACTTCATCCAATTTGGATTGAGGTCTTGGGTGATTAATTTTTGAGGCAATTTCTTCTTCAGTTTATTTTCTATCAGTCTATTCTTGCGCTTTACAACATAACATTCCATAAAGAAGAATTTCTTCCTTCTTCTCTACCTATTATAATTGATGTCGGAACAAACAATGAGAAGTTGCTGAAAGATGAGTTTTATATAGGATTTAGGCGCGCTCAGAATATGCTAACATTATGGAAGAATTTATGAGAGATGTTAAAAAAAACTATAGAGAAAAAGTGCTTATATAGGGAACTGCTTCGGTTGTCCTAGCTGGGGTAGTTGGGGCATCAAAGGTTGCCGGTGGCAATTCAGCCGATCATACTTTCTTGTTCCTTGGTGCTGGGAAGGCGGCAATTGAAATTTCATCTCATGGATATGGAAGAGATACATATGTCAATCTTTTTGTCCATAGAAGCTTGATCTGGTTGTGTGCTCCATTGGAGAGTGTAATTCATGAGGAATTGAATGCTAAGCAGCCATCGACTTTTGAATGGTTTCGGTCACATCAACATCCAATTGTAGTGGCTACTTTCGTGAACATCTTTGAAGAGGATCCTTGCTTCACAATAGCTATGACATTATGCTCCATAGGAATGTCGTCTATATCAAGCACTACAAATGATCTCACATGTTTTATGCTTGATCCTTTTATGCAGGTGTTTGAAGACCCTGTCATGCTCAGTAGAGCTGATGGGTTAGAAGACAACAGCTGTAGTGTCGTAGGACACTAATCGTTATGCTCAGTAGAGCTGATCGGAAGGCTGAATAGACTCTTGAAGTAGCCCCTACGCGGGGAAGATGTTGGGAGGCTTCCAAAATGCAGATTGACAGAGGACTTAATTAATTTAATAAAAAATGAGCTATAAACTCAAAATTAAAATCTAAATTAAAATTGTAGGTGTTTGAATACCCTATTATGCTTACTAGATCTGGCAGGTTAGAAGATCACGACCATAGTGTCATAAGACACTAACCGTTATGCTTAGTAGAGCTGATGGGAAGGTCAAATAGCCTCCAATGTAGCCCCCTATGCGAGGATGACGCCTGAGGTCAATTTTGACTAGGGAGAATTAAATAAGAACAAATAAAAGTGCTGATGAGCTTAAATTAAACTTATTTGAAAATGATAAATTAAAGAATAAACCTACATATATGCTCTTTTTATGCAGGTGTTTGAAGATCCAATCATGCTTAGTAGAGCTGGCAGGTTAGAAGATCCACCGTAGTGTCGCAAAGACACATTATGCTTTAGAAAGGACGGAAGGTTGAATAGCCGATGCATCCCTTGTGGACGACGGGAGGTCGCCAAAATTCAAATTGACGTGGGACTTAAAGATGATTAATTAAATTTGAATTGAATATAAATTAAATTTTAACTAAACATGATGAACTTCTGAAGAATCGGAAGTTCAACAATAAGAATAAATCAAGCTTCATCAAAACTTATAAATTCAATAAATTCTAAACTAAATGTAAAAAAATATGGATGTTACTTCAAATGATTGAACATAAAAATATCAAATGCCACCATATTCGTAACACATCGTACAAGCGAACATAAGGTGTTAATTAAGGCATTCTTAGATACACCCGCATGGGCTCCGACACTATGTTGAATGCTAAAACTTAGTGTCTGAGGATGCTGCGTGGGTTGATTCTCGATTGGGTCTACAGACTGGGTCTGGGTTAATAAAACCTAATGATGTTGTTATAACTTTCTCTGCTTGAGAAAAATCTTTGAGAAGCTAGTTCTGTCATTTGATAGTATAACGATTATCTCCTAACTTCCCAATGATAGTTGAGTTGACTGAAGATATCAACTAGAGGGGTAACTATTATCAAAATATTTATGATATTATATTCAATATTCTCAAATTCAAAATCCTCAAAATATAAATATAGGTATGATCCTCTATTATTAAATTAATAGAGTCAACAAGATCTGAAATAATAAATTGAATGATTTAATCACCTGCATGGTCCCCAACACTATGATGAATGCTTAAATTTAGTGTCTGAGGATGCTATGTGGGTTGATTCTCGGTTTAGTCTTAGGATTAGGTCCAGGTTAACAAAACATAAAAATCTATTATAAGAATTTCAACTTAGTAAAATATCCGAAGGCTTATCTGTGACGTAGATCTCATCCTCTGTAAGGAGCTAAACAGAGCTGATAAGATCTAAAATTCATAATTATATTTGATCCAATCAATTAACCACCCCGATGATGGCCATGTTAAATGAAAAATTTAACCAGAGGGGATATTTCAATCAAAGTACGATTACAATCTCAAAATAAATTAATTTAGATTGAATCTCAATTCAAATGTAGAATTTAAATTATCATTGAGTTATAAATGCCTAAGTGAAATTCAATATTAAAAACTTAAAATCCAAAAATCTAATTCACCTTCCGCAATTGTTTGTCGGAGGTGATAAATTAAGAAAATCCTAGCAAAGGAGCTAAAGTTAAATAAAGTAGATAACTATGTTTACTCTCAAATAATCTCATGCTAGTAAGGACGCGGCCCGTGTCCTTTGACTACGTGATTTGGCGAGTAGGCTCCACACATGATGCAGTTATGACCAAAGTTCTCTGACCAGGTGGTTGTCACTAAATGACACCAATGGATTTGCCCTTTGAGTTGTGAACCATAAAGTATACTTGATAGGGCAAAAACCCTCTATTAGTTAAGGTAGACTTAAACTTATCTCCTTAGACAAACACCACCCCAGGTCTACAAGGATTTCTTAGATGACGTAACCCATGTGTTACTGATAAGGATCCTTTGGCTAGGTTGGGTTGACTAACTCCTCTGACTAAGCAGATTACGGACCACGACAGACCGGGATGACGGAACCATGAGATCTAGATCGGGTGCATCATCGTTCCCCCAATAATCTGCTTTAAGTTAATTATAATGAATTTGATAAATCTAAATTCCAAAACTCCACATGCTGTTATTATATGCTATGCACTAAGCGACTTAACAACTAGCCTTAATCAAAAGTTCTCTCGATTTAGAGGGTAATTAACTATGCTTGCTTTATGGAAACAAACCAGATCTAAAGTCGCCACAAATTGAGGGCAAAATATCTGGGTAGTGTCTTATCTACTATTCCATCTGCCTTTTAAAAATTACACCGACGCATAAATCATACTCTTTTCATCAAAGAGGTTGGTGGTAAATTTTTGGAGCCCACAAGAACCTTATAGACCAGGGGTGGTGTTTGTCTAAGGAGATATATTTAAGTCCACCTTAGCTGACACAAGGCTTTTTACCCCATCAAGTTTACCCTATAGTTCACAACTAAAACAACAGAACCATTAGGGAGCATATGGGAGTTGACCTCCATGCATGCGCCATAAGTTAAGTCGAGCTCACAAGGTGAATTCGACGAGCTTCAGGGCGCAAATCAAAGCTGAAACGCACTTGACAGCATCACAAATTAGTCAAAATGATCTTCAATCGATGAACAAACTCCGTCATCATATTTCGAATGTCAAAAATAATTAGAATAGACATCTTTCATAATTCGACGATCGACCGATCAAGAAAGAAGTTCGTCTATGCACTGGCACACCTATCGAGGTTGGGAAGCCACGTTGATGTCAAAATGACCTCCATTTGTGCTCAATTTGGACCAGTCTGCATTAATATCGAGCGAGCGAAAGCAATGACGCGTAAATTTGAACTAAAATTGACCTCGATTCGACGCCGACGTGAACCAAACGATCTCCAATTGCAAAACAGACTGCATCGTTATGTCCGGAACATCAAAATAATCTAAGATTGATATATATATATATATATATATATATATATATATATATATATATAATTATATGATATATATATATATAATTTATATATATTAATTTTCATTTAAATAAACAATCATATGTATATATCTAAGAAGACTTAACCCTAAGGATGCCTATTCATTCTATTGGCAGCCGCAATTCGTTCGACTATTCCCTCACGATTGAACGAACTCCCCCTCTCATGTAAGCCTTCTCTCTTCCTCTCGGTTGAAGGAGCTCCATTCGCTCTCGTCCTCCCGCGAGCACCATTGCCAGCCGGTCTTTGGTCACTGTAGAGGATGAATCGAAGCCCCTCTAACCGCTCAGCCCTCCGTTCGAACAACACTTGAACCCCACAAAATTGAGCCACTCAATCGTCCCCCTTGTTCCCATCGCCTTGGGAGGATGAACCGAAGCTCTCGATCTGCTCTATCGCTCTACAACTAGCACGCCGGTAACCCCTCCATCTCCTCTTTGTTGTCCCTATTGGAAATAACCAAAAATCTTACTTCCTTGCCATTCCCATTTGTTGTTTAATGGGTAAATACCCAAACCATTTTTTACCAACTTGATAATATTTGGAGTAAGATAGTATAACCTAGCTTGTTGTGCATGATTTAAAGTTTGTTTTGCTGACCTTAGTTTATATTAGCTTAAATTTTGCTTCTTCCTCACTACCAAATAACCACCTTGTCTCCAATCCCTTCTTTGACTTCCACTATTAAACCTAATCCAGATGTCAAGCCAAAACCATATTTATTGTTGCTGTCCATGCCAACAGCCTACTCTCTTCATTTCTCCACAATTGAGCTGAACCCATTTTCCTCTCCATGCAATCCTTTCAACCCACTTTCCATTGTTATATTTCATGTAGCTTAAGGATTGAAAGCTATAGTGGGCCTTATCAAGTTAATTTGGGTCCATTACTTGGATTCAATTAAATCCCAGTCTTACGGCAAAGCGTGAAAAGTAAAAATCTTAGGGAATTAGATATATAATCTTAGATGTTTAGATATATCCTAACTATGTCTTGTTACCAAATAGCATTTCTATTATCATACTAGAGTGGGATAAATGGGGGATGGGATCATAGATTATTTAAGAGTAGTAGTGTGTCATTTGTATGATTCTATCAAGGATTATACAATTTTTGCATAAGTCTTATTATAATTTTGTTGTTGGACATACTCAATTTTGAACATAAATAGTTGAAGGTATAAAAATGCTCAATCTTAAATGCTCATAAAATCTCAATTGTGACGCATTTGACACGACGAGCGGAACCCGTATGTGCTCTTTGTAGCACGGCGGGGAAAACTCATAGGCGACATTTGTGATGCGACGGTGAAATTTACATGATTGCTTTTGTGCAAGTAACCTATACATGCTCTTTGTAGTAGGGAAAATGAAGACTTAAGCCACTATCATCAACTCTTATGCAAAAGCATAAAATGCTCAATCACCTAAATTCCTATATGCGACGCATTTGATGCGACGAGTGGAACCCATACGCGCTCTTTGTAGCACAGCGGGGGAAAACTCGTAGGCGTAGTTCGCGATGCGACAGAGAAATTTACATGATTGCTTTTGTGCAGGTAACCTATACACGCTCTTTATAGCATGGTAGGAAAAATGAAGACTTAAGCCACTATCATTTTATGCAAGATTATAAAATGCTCAATCTTGAATGCACCTAAAATCCCAATTATGATGCATTTGACATGATGAGCGGAACTTATAGCCTAGACCAGGAAAACTAGGCGAAGCGACACTCGCGACGCGACTGAGAAATTTACATGATTTCTTTTATGCAACTAACCTATACACACTCTTTGTAGCGTGGTAAGAAAAATAAATACTTAGACTGTGGTTTATACCACTCATACATGCTCTTTGTAGTGCGGTGAGCAGGCCCAGACCTATTCTCGCAGGGGACGATGCTCTGAGGCTACCAAAATTTAATCTAAATTTCACACTCATGAGGGATTAAAATGAGGACTAAATGGGATTATTTAAATCATCATAATCTACTTAAACAAGCTTAAATTAAAATTCAAGAAGAAGTTAACCTACAAATGATGAATGAAAGAAATTGAAGGACTTTGCCTGAAATGTAAGTAGAATCCTCCTCAAACGCTTTGAGCTTGCAAGAATTCACAAACATATCCGGATAAGTGATGCTGTGTGTTTGAAAGAAGAAAATCCCTTTTATTTATAGGCATGAACCAACCTTTTATGTGGACTCCACCATAACTCATGATAATTTCAATCAAATAATTGATGAATTATGAAATCAAGGGGCCCATTAATGATGTGTTATGAAAACGATAAAACTCATTAAGGAAGTCATGAATATGGAAGGTTTTGAATAAGCTTCATGTGCATATCATAACATAACATTCAATTCCAATTCAAGCACTTCATTAATTCATGTGAAGGTTCTAAAGAATTGAGCTCCTTTTGTAAGTACTATAAATCCATCTTATACCCGAATTTATTGCTCTAAAGATAATGTGAACACTCTCGATGCATATGTCTTGAAATTCACAGAGTATTAAAGAGATAGATCCTTGGGTACGCGGTAGGGCAATCATTAGCTCAACTCAAATGTTTAAAAGTACATGCAAATACTTTAATGAAGTGAATTGAACATAGACATACATTAAGAGGCAATGTTTTATCCAATTCAAGTGTTTCATTGATATGTGCAAATACTCAGATGGAAAATAGATTCATATAAACTTGTATCTAGTTCAAATACTCCAATGTTTGCATAAATTTTCAAATGAATGAATGAGATGCTTACATACATTATGAGGTGATCATATGCTCAATCCTGTTGTATCAAGATGCATAAAAATCACTTGAATGATGAAGTATTGCACTCATTACAAAGCAACATCACTTATGGATTCGATGTTTGAGAATGAGATGTCCATATACATTATTAATGAGTTTCATAAACTTGATTTCAAATATCTTGGAATACATACAAGTGCTCTATGAAATGGATAAAAAAATATGTTTAATAATTCAAAAATGAAATGAAGACCCGCATCCCCATACTATGTTGAATGCTTAAACTTTGTGTCAGAATGCCACAGGGTTGATTCGGTTAGTCTTAGAGTCGGGTTAACAAAACCTAAAAATCTAATGATGTTATTATAATATCTTAAACCTAATAAAACATCTAAGAAGCTGATTCTATTATATGATAGCATATCTGATTTTCTATTATTAAATTAATAGAGTCAGTAGGATCTGAAATAGCGAAACAATAAACCACCCCAATGATAGTTGTGTTGAATGAAGATTTCAATGAGGGGATACTTACCATAAAAATATACTTCCAACCTCAAATTGAATTAATCAAACTCAAGTATCAATGCAAATATAAAATCAAATAAATCACCAAATTATAAATGCTTAAATGAAATTTAATTTTAAAGAACTTAAAGGTAAAAAATCTAATTCACCATCGTAATTGTTTGTTGAGATGACAAATTAAGAAAACCCTAGCTCACAAAGGTGCCATCAAATCACAACTATATTGTTGCTCTCAAACAATCTCATGTCGGCAAAGACGTAACCCGTGTCCTCTGACTGTGTGGCTTGGCCAGTCGGCTCCACATGATACAATTACGACCAGAGTCCTCTGACTAAGTGGTTATCGCCAAATGACCCCACTATATCACGATCATAATTGTAGCCAGTATGCTCCCCAATGGCTCTGCCCTTTGAGTTGTGAATTATAGGGTATACTTAATTGAGCAAAAGCCTCGTTAGCTAAGACTTAAGCTTGTCTCCTGACAAACACCACCTGTGTTACAAAGATTTCTTGGATGTAACCCATGTGCGATAAGGATCCATTTGGGTTACACTACCTCCTTTAACTAAGTAGACTAGGGACCACGATAACCTGGGATGATGAAACTATGGGATCTAGATCGGGCGCATCATCTTTCCCCCAACCATCCGCTTTAAGTTAAATATAATGAATTTGATAAATATGAATTCTAAAACTCCACATACTGCTATTATATGCTACGCATTAAGCGACTTAATGACTAGCCTTAATCGAAAGTTCTCTCTCAGCACTGAGAGTGGTAATTAACTATAGGTGCTTGTGCCTATACGAAACCTGGAACTAGATCTAAAGTCCTCACAAAATGAGGGTGAAATATCTGGGTAGTGTCTTATCTACTATTCCATCTGCCTTTTGAAATTTCACCAACGCATAAGTCATACTCTCTTAATTGAGGGGTCGATGGAAAATTTTTGGAGCCCATAGATTTCTGGCGACTCCACTAGGGACATGTTTCTCTTTTAATCTTTGGTTAGTTGAATCTAAGCTATAGTAGTAGTGAAGCATGATAAAAATTAAAATTTAAAATCAATCATCAATGAAATTAAATTTAAATCAACTATATTTCTTTAACTAATGTGTTTAATCTATATATCAATTTGCTCTATTGTATATCTGCATTGTGAAAGTGTGGGGTGATACATTAATTATGATTATTAATCCCCATCTTTCATTTGTGGATCTTTAGAGCACACCGTTCATCATGCAGCTAGGTTGCAAAGTCAATATCCATCTAACTAACACTATTATCAATACTGAGGATGCTGGAGATACCATCTAAATAAGTAGTGTAAACTTTCCAACTATCACTGTTGCAAATAATCTTCTATCCGAAGCACCTGTATATTATACACACCAACTTATGTAGGGAAGGAGGACAACTGGAATGGCCGTTACTACTACTGAGGTTCCTTGAAAGAGAGCTTTTGTATTTAAAAGATTGGGTCATTTTGAGGCACCAATCATGAAAAGAACCATCATTGGGCAGAAAGTTTCATACTGTGAATGCACACTCGCCGTTGAACCTTTCGCGAGAAGGCATGATGCTGAAGTCTCCTCTTATGGAGGAAAAACTAACCCAGAGGCAGGAGAGAAATAAGGAATGCTGAGTTGCGAGCTCATGAGCTTTCACCTGGGTCATTTGTTACACAACCAGCCTTACAACCAGAAGCGAGTATTTCTATTAGCAATAGATTTGAAATTTTGAAATGGGTGAAAAGGAATAGCTCTATTGGTGATGTTAAACAATTTTGTTTTGGGGCTCAACAGTAGTCGGCTCCAACCCTTCAGAAGAAACAACCTAAAACTCTATCTGCTCAAGTACATAGAGTCTTAAATATTGTAAAATAAAAGGTCATATGAATAAATTATATCAAAGGCTAATTATCAGAGAGGTTGAGAATGCTCAACTACAGAAGCTACCATTAGTGGTAATAAGAACTCAAGATTATTCTAAACAAGCTCTACACGGTGAGCATCGGGGCGTGACACCTGGACCGCATGTCCACGAATCCGCCACTGAAAGGTCCCAACAAAAAAAGGAAAATAAATATGGTGGCCGAAGCCTCGAGAAGAAGTAACGACACAGAAGCTTCTTCATCTAGAACTAAGATAACTCAGAGATAGTGGAGAAAGAGAAATATTGAACTGCGTGTTCAACATCTATTATTCAAGCAAAATATTATACAACCAACTATAGAACTAGAAGCGAGTGTTCATACCCATAACAGGTTTGACAACCTAAGATGGGTAAAGTAGAATTGCTCTATTGGCCAAATCAAATAGTCCTTTTGGACCCGACAACATCAAGTTCTAGCTTCTCCGGTGAGGAAACTTGAAACTGTATATGCACAAGTGCATCAGGTCATCAAAGTTGCTAAGGAGAAATGATTAATGAAAAGAAAATATCAAGGTCCTATAATCACGGATGTTAGAGTTGCTTTTCCAAGGAGACCTCTTTCTACAACCCCGATAAGATGTTAACTAATTCAACTACTGCACGGTGAGCATAGAGGTGTGACACATGGACCATAGATCCAAGAATCCGCCGTCGAAAGGTCCTGACAAAAAGGTAAGCAATTTGGAGGCCAAAGCCTTGAAGTGAAATTATCTTAAAGAAAGATGACATGACATCCGATACGAGATCCGCCACAATTGAAAACAATGTGTACCTAAGAAAAAGGTCATATGTGATGAGATTTTTGTCGGTTGATACCTTGGAGAGTCATCCAGGTGATCTTGTCGCCTACCAACTCATTGATTTCAAAGGTGAAAGACCAATGCCTTTAATCAACGGTTGATATCTAAAGAAGTATTATACATGAAAGTGTAATCAAATGAATATCATACTTAAAACTTTCATAAGTTTTACTTGGAAATTCTTTTGTAATGCAAGAATGCATTTCCAAGATAAAACAAAAATCTCCTTATTAGACAGGGGGAATTTTATATATTTTTGGGTTGACATCGTGAGTAAGGTCAAAATCCCAAAATAAATGGTTGTGATGATTAATATAAGTCTCATATGATCATTATAAGTGTGAAAATGAAAAAAAAAAAAAAAATTTGATGTCATCATACTTGTGAAATATTGCAAAGATCCCCCTGTCAAACAGGGAGCATTTTTTTTTATAAAAATTTTATAGCAATGTTAAGCTTTCCTTGTAAGACAGGGGCCTTCTTATTTAGATTGACATCACGTATTGAGATCCCCATATACATGTTCAAATTATGTATTCAAATTCACAAGTTTCAAAGCCAAAGATGACCAAAAAGAGAAATTTTTAAGTCTACAAACATCAACAAATCAAGTTGGAAACACATCTTTCATTCATACATCAAATCTAGGGCTCATGTGGGTGCATAAAGTCAGACTCAACACGCCCAAATATGGCTGAGTTGCTGACAGGTCTGCTTATGAAATATGCCACAAAGGTCGTAGTAAGAGATCCCCCACCTCGTTAGCCCGATGGTAAAATCCTCTATCAATTTCTCAAGTCCAAGACTCAAGTGGGTGCATAAGGGACTCAACAAGCCCAAATATGGTCGAAGTGGAGTGTCCGCTTACTCAACATGCATAAAGACTACGTTAAGAGATCCTCCTACTTCGTTAGTTCAAAGATAAGAGCATCTAAATCTTTAAATCCTTCCAACTTGGTGAGTTCAAGTGGCCTAGACTAGGAGATCATCCCTAATGGTTGTAATATTACTTTTCAAAATCCAACAAAAATATCCTCACTCAAGAAGGCACTAAATCGAGTTTGGTGTCAGTATCAAATGAGAAATGTCAACTCCTTCAACAAGTTTGTTAAAGAAGAAAGCAAAGACCGAAGGAAATGCTTCTTCAGCAAGTCCAAACAAGCAAAGAGCAAGGGACCAAAGAAGTCATCCCAATGTTCATATAAAGCTGAAGGCTGAACTAAGGGAGTCATGTCATCAATATGTCCATTACGTGCAATGCATATGATTGACTTCTCTCCATTGACCCAACATAAGCTCTGAGGGCTAGGTCACCGGCAGACATCCTTCTATAAGCCCATGAAAGTAGAAAGCTGGGGCAAAAGGTAATTTTGTATCACCTGACAAGTCTTCAAGACAATTCAAGACTTTCCTCCATTAAATCCGTCAAGGCATGAAGCTAGGATAGAGGAAAATACAAGGTATAAATTTCTGAGATGGAGTCTTCAACAAGTCTATCAAAGCACCAATCATAGGATTGAAGATGTTCTCATCTCGCCAATAAGTCATTAACTCCATCAAGTCCACTAAGGCACGAAGCTAGGACGGGAGGAAAAATGTAAATTTCAAATTTTCAGATTGAATCTTCAACAAGTCTGTCCAGCACCAAGCATAGGATTGAAAATGTTCTCATCTCACAAACAAATCATCAACACCATTTAGTCCACCAAGACACAAAGCCAGGACAGGAGGAAAATACAAATTTCAAACTCTTAAGAGGAAGTCTTCAACAAGTTCAAAAGCACAAAGCATATGACCAATGACATTCCAAATTCTCTCAACAGTTACTGTGAATCCCCCTTTTAGATAGGGGTATTTTTATATATTTATCTAAGTCGACATCGTTCTTCAAGCTAAGATCCTTAGATAAATATACATGATGATCATAATAAGTTATCTCTATTTATATTAAAGAAGATCAAGCCCTATGATATATTTTGAAATTAGTTTATAATCCCTCTTTTAGATATGAGGTAATTTTATATATTTATCTAAGTCAATATCATGCTTTAAAATGAGATCCTTAGATAAATACATATCATGATTGAAAATATATTACTTCTATTCCACATTAAAGGAAATCGTGTGTAATATATCTTAGAACTAGTTTGCAATCCCCTTGTTGTAGACAAGGAGCATCATTTGGTGATCAAGGTTGTTCAACCTTACGTGAAATAGGAGGTCTTCTTGTATATATTCAGGTTGATATCGAGCTTTATGCTGAGATCCCTGAATATATCTATAACTGTTGTCGTTAAAATTACAGACTCTTGCAATAGAAAAAAGAATCTATTTATATGCATGAAAAGATAGCTTTAAATATCAAAAATTTGTCTCCCAAAATTCATCAAATTTTAAAGATCAAGTCCTCTCAATTTCAAAAGCTTCAATCAGCTAAGTTGGAAAAATATCAACCTCTATATATTCAAGTCTAGGACACAAACGAGTTCTAAAGGTCGGACTCAACAAGCCTATAAATGGTCGAGTTATCGACGCCTCCTCACTCAAAATCGGAGAAAAGGTCGTGAAAGAGTCCCATTTGTTAGTCGATGACCAAAATTAATCCACCAAGAGTCAAAGACGAGTAGATTCTAAAGGTCGACTCAACAAGCCCAAAAATGGTCGAGTACATGCTCTCCTCACTCAAGCCGCAAGAAAGGTCATAGTGAAAGATCCCCGCTCATCACCCAATGATGATAAATTCAATCTCAAACCGGATCGTTAGTGACTATAAGCAACAAAATTGAAGAGATCTTTCCACTCAATCGACGGTCCAAGACAATCTTAGGAAACTCTCAATTCAGATCTGCCTCAAATCAATCTATATATTATTTACAAGGTAATATTCCAATCTATTTTCAAATGATCTGATCAAGCACAAAGCACAGATCAAAGCCAATTCACTCATCAAGTTTGTAAAATAGAAATCATAAGACCGAGAAAGCAATTCCATAGTTCACATAAAGGCAATGATCGAACTAAAGAAATTTCATGATTATTCAGTCTGTTAAAGCACACAGTGCTACATTGATAACTCAACATTGACCTAATATGAGTCGGAAGGCTGGGTCAACTGTATGCACCTTTCAACGGGTCCATCAAAGTAGCAAGCACAGGATTTAGAGCGTGCATACACTTTTGACAAGTAGACAAATCAGTCAACCCTTCATAAAAGTCACAAGTTTAAAGCTAGGACATAAGGAGTTTCAAATCTCAAAGCAAACAAACTAATTCTTCCATCAAACCCGATCAAGCATGAAGCTAGGTTCGGAGGAAATTCAAATTTACAATAACACAAGAGAAAGAGGTCTTGAACAAGCCTATTGAAGCAGATAGTAGATGAAGAAGAGCTCTTATCCTGCTGACAAGTCGATCTTGACAAATCGGTCAATCCCATCATCTAACATGTCGAAAATAAAGCATCATATTATTAATAAATCTTGTTAAAGCTCCATAAGCAAATCAAGTGATCCAAGATCTATGACCAGCTAGAGTCAACCAATTTTTAATAAACATGACTCACTCTATGCGTGAATCATATTTATTGGGGGGTATTTGTTGACCTCCTTGCACATGCCATAAGTCAAGTTGAGCTCACAAGGTGAATTTGATGAGCTTCAGCGCACAAATCGGAGTTGAAATACACTGAGATCAAAAATCGTCAAAATGAGCTGATTGACAAGCAAACCGCCATCATGTTCAAAATATCAAAATTGATCGAATAAACATCTTGTAAGATAATCAAGAAAGAAGTCGTGAAGCCACGATGATTCCCAACATTCGTTTATAAAATTGATCACGATGATCTAAACATCAAAACCTATCAAAGAGTTTCATTTATGCATAATATGAGCGACAAGCATAAATTTGAATTTAAATTTATCGAACGATGCGACAAATGACCGAGTCTGAATGTATCAAATAATATAAGATTGATCTACATATATATATATATATATATATATATATACATATATATATATATATATATATATATATATATATATATATATATATATATATATATATATATATATATATATATATATATATATATATAAACTATATGATAACGTCGGTGCGAAAATCAGAATTAAGGATTAATTTTCATTTAAATAAACAACTCTATATATATATCTAATAAGACCTAATCCTAAGGACGCCTATTCATTCTATTGGCAGCTGTAATTCGTTCGACTACTCCCTCACGGTCGAACGAACTCCCCCTCTCTCGTAAGCCTTCTCTCTTCCTCTCGGCCGAAGGAGCTCCGCCCGCTCTCGTCCTCCCGCGAGCACCACTGCCAGCTAGTCTTCCGTCCCTGTAGAGGACAAACTGAAGCCCGTCTAGCCGCTCAGCCCTCCGTTCGAACAACACTTGAACCCCATAAAACTGAGCCACTCGATCGTCATCTTGTCCAGCTGCTGTTCCTGTCGCCCTTAGAGGACAAACCGAAGCTCTCCTGATCTCTGTCTCTGCCGCTCATCTACAGCCGCACACACCATGTCAGCCGTAACCCCTCCATCTCCCTCTCTTTCTCGTCCTTATTGGAAATAACCAAAGATCTTGCTCCCTATCATTCCCATTTCTGTTTGTTGTTTAATAGAATATGGGCTGAACTTGATAATATTTGGAGTAAGATAGTAAAATTTGTGCATGATTTAAAGTTTCTATTTTTTGACATTAGTTTATATTGGCTTGCTTATGCCTCACTAGCAAATAAATAACCACCTTGTCTCCAATCCCTTCTTCGACTTCCACTATTAACTAATCCACACGTCAAGCCAAAACTAGATTTCTTGTTGCTGTCCATTCCAGCAGCCTAATCTCTTCATCTCTCCATGCAATCCTTTCAGCGCACTCTCCATTGTTATCTTTCTTGTAGCTTAAGGATTGAAAGCTATAGTGGGCCTTATCAAGTTAATTTCGGCCATTACTTGGATTCAACTAAATCCCAGTCTTACGACAAAGTGTGAAAAATGAAAATATTAGGGAATTAGATATATAATCTTTGATGCTTAGATATATCCTAACTATGTCTTATTACCAAATAGCCTTTCTATTATCTAGTAGAGTGGGATAGATGGGAGATGGGATTATAGATTCTTTAAAGAGTAGTGCCATTGTATGATTCTACCAAGGATTATACAATTTTTGCATAAGTCTTATTATAATTTTGTTGTTGGACATACTCAAGTTTCAACTTAAATAGTTGAAGGTATAAAAATGCTCAATCTTAAATGCTCCTAAAATCCCAATTGCGATGCATTTGATCACGACGGCGGAAATGTGCTTTCTTTGGCAGCGCTTAAATGGCGACAGCGATGCGATGGTGAAATTTACATGATTGTTTTTGTGCTGGTAACCTATAAACACTCTTTGTAGCGTGGTAGGGAAAATGAAGACTTAAGATGTTATCATCAACTCTTATGCAAAAGCATAAAATGCTCAATCACCTAAATTCCTATATCGACTCATTTGGTAGGTGGGTAGAACCCAGCGCTCTTTGTGGCCAGGGGAAAACAACATTTCCATTGGGATGGAGAAATTTACATGATTGCTTTTGTGCAGGTAACCAATACGTGCTCTATGTAGCGTGGTTGGAAAAATAAAGACTTAAGCCGCTATCATCAACTCTTATGCAAGATAATAAATTGCTCAATCTTAAATGCACCTAAAATCCCAATTGTGATGCATTTGGACAATGCTCTCTTCTCGCAGGGGAAAACTCTAGTGACACTCATGATCTTGGGAAATTTACATGATTTCTTTATGTAGTAATTGTATGCTCTTTCAGCGTGGTAGAAAAAATGACTTAAGGCTATAGTTTATCATCCATACTCTTTGTAGCGGTGGCGGCAGGACTCCGTGCAACCTCATCAGGGCGTGGAGGCTATAGTATCGAATTTCACACTCATGAAGGATTCAAATGAGGACTAAATGGGATTATTTAAATCATCATAGTTTACTTAAACAAGCTTAAATTAAAATTCAAGAAAAAGTTAACTTACAAATGATGAATGAATGAAATTGAAGGACTTTGCTTGAAATGTAAGTAGAATCCTCCTCAGACTCTTTGAGCTTGCAAGAATTCACAAGAATATTCGGATAAGTGATGTTGTGTGTTTGAAGAGAAGGAAATCCCTTTTATTTATAGCCATTGCAAGAATTCTAAATCAGCCCAAAAGCCAAGTGGGCCCCACCAAGCGGATTAGCCATTAAACCATTGGATTTAAACCTTAAAACCATTGGATTTAAGACAAGTCAACTACCCCATCGTCATGGACATTAGCACTCCATGGCCTTCTCACCCAGCTAACCTAACTCACCCTAGTCGGCCAGGACCTTTGGGAGGGTTGACTCACCTCAAATCGAGCATTGGATCAAGACCTTTGCATCCTTGCACATTGGGTCCATGGAAGCCTCCCAATTCCTCCCATCCCATGACTTGATGGAGAAGGTTTGGTGGCAGGTGCAAAATGCTGTCTTTCATCCATGATGATGAGTATACCCCCTCAAGCAGACTAATTCCCATACTTGCATGTGAGCTCTCCAGTCATTGAAGCCCTGAGTGTTTCCAAGATCCCCAGATTTATTCGAAAGCCAAAATAGCATCCCAATCTAAACATACTCCCTCTCCACTCAATCAAATTTCAATTCCTCTTAGCCACACCATCACCATACCTATCAAGCCAACAGCAAATTCCCAAGCTTCCACGGAGGTGAGTTGATTAGGCCTTCATGTGGATTGGTCAGCGAGCCTTCCACACAAAATCAAGCTCTATCTTCAACAGGCCTCTCCTAGGTGAAGCTACCTCATTGCTGGACATTAGCTCCAATGAGGTAATTTACAAATAGCCTTGTATGAAAAGTGGGTTGGTCCTTTATGAAGTAAATTTGAATTTCATGGAAAATTGACCGTTGGATGTATGCGTCTCCCTTCCCTGAAGGTGTGGGAAGAATTTGGAGACAATCGAGCTCGAGTGAGCTCGGATCATGAAGATGGATGTCTCTTTACCATGGAATAGATCATGAGTCCATCTCATCTTTGGGATGAACTTTCATCAAATCCCATGGAGCCTTGATTCATTCTAAACCACATTGAATGGCCTGGTCTTAGATCGGATGGTCCTTGAGCATCGCCATTTGAGTGGAAAGAGTCATTTAAATAGCCCCATCCACCGTTACACCATGGGATTAAGGCTAATTAATTAATTAGTTTTAATGAAACTTCTAAAATCATAACTAATTGTAGAAAAATTAAAAAAAAAATACAAACTTAGGCTCATTTTGAAGATATTTTAAAGTATATTCTAGGAAATTTATAATTAATTGATTTTGAATAGTGATTTTGGCTTAATTAAGGTTTTTTCAAAAAATATAATTAGCTTAATTACACCTTAATTACGCACTCAATTAATCTCAAATTATTTATGGATGTTTAGGGGGATGACCTCTACCTATTTTTTTGGGATTTTATTGATTGCTTAATTAGGAAAACTTGATTAAGCCCTAATCAATCTTAATCATAATTAATGAATGAACAATTGATTAATCATTTAAACATAATCACCTCTTTGAAAAGATAACTTACTTGGGGATGTGATTGGGATACTTTTCTAATTCATTTCCTAAGTCTTCTCTTTATCTTTAAAATCAAATTAATTAATGGTTAATGGAATGATTAATTATTAATTAAGTGATTAATCTTCAAAATAGGAAATCAAAATCTAATTGAATGTTTAAATGATTTAGGGATTAGGATTGGGGTTTTGATCCTTCCCAATTAAATTCATCATTCAAATTAAAACATAACCAAAGTGTTTAATCAATTAAATAAAGGCTTAATGAAATTAAAATTAAAATCAATTCATCCACAGCAACCTTTAACCTTTAATTTTTTGTAGCTCCTTGTGTTCAATAACCCAAGGTGAGAGATAATGAAATTATGGTTGGCTCACATGTGAAAATCATAAAAGTAATTAAGTGAGATCCTTAATTTTTAATTAATCATAACCAATTGAGGCCCTTTCATTTCTTAGGTATTATAAATTTATGTGGTTGCATATCATATTGGCTTATTATTAATTAGTTAATTAACTTAAGGTGATATATAGGGTTAATTAATTCATACCTTTAATTATATAAAATTAACTTAAATATTCTTAATTAAACCAAATTAATTCACACATGGGAATTGCTAGGATTAGCGCATCTCTTATTTCCTAAATCAAATCAAACTCAAAGTTTGTTTTAAAAATTTTGGTTTATTTTAAATAGCCTTATTAATGTGATTGTCCTTAGGAATTAATTGGGGTGAATGAAATCATGTGTTTATTCCTTTATTTCCAATCATGCTAAATATTGCCATATGAAATCATATATTCATTTGAAAATTAATTAAATAAAATATTTTCTTTTATGTCAAATTGCATGTTGAATTAAAATTAAAATGTGGCTATTATCACTATTAAATAAAAGCTATTTTCAAAACCTATCAATTATTATAAATGAAGTAATGTTAATTACAAATATCTATAAGCTTGCATGTGATGATAGTATAAGATGTGTATATGAAGTTCTCTTTCCTCTCTTAACATGGATTCACATAGGATTTGCAAGTGTATAGTTCATTTGAAAAAGAACATTTACTTTAAATCTATTCTATGCATCTCCATGTTAAGACTTAGGAATTTCATATCACATGTAAATGTAAATCATCAAATCAAACATAATATCTTGCTTATTCATTAATGGTTCTTTTGTACATTCATATGTATTTGAGAAAAGTGGTATATTAGTCCGGACATCCGGGTTGAGGCTTTAAGTAGCCCTAAGTAGGTCTTTACCCTAGTGTAGAAAAATAATGGCATTATACTCTTATACATATGCATGTATGATATGACCAATGAATAAGAATAAAAACTCAAATAAATCAAACATAATCTTTTGCATGGATTTTCCTATTCTTATAGTTATTCATACATCTACATGTATATAAGAAAAGTGGTGTATTAGTGTGGACATCCCGGGGCTGCGAGGCTTTAAGTAGCCCTAAGTAGATCTTGTACCCTACGCCGTTGGTGTAGAAAATAATGGTGTCATACTCACTTAAAACTTTTATATATGTGAATGTGTATGGATGAAAAATCCTCTTTTCTATAAAGGCATGCATTCATAATTCAATCAAAATGAAATATTTAAATTTTGTATGCATCATCAAAGTGTCTAAGATTTACATTGCATGTATAAATATGCTTAGGATTATTCATATGCATGATATACATGTGTTATGTGATAGTAATCCATTCTAATTAATCTTAAGATGCCTTTCTTATTGAATAGGGTTATTTAGAATGAACTAAACTTAGGGTTAATTAAAACACATAATAAACATTCTAAAGAAATTCATTAATTAACCTTAGAAATGACTTAAGGTAGGGATAAAAGAGATTCTCTCTGTTTCTTCTCTTTATTGCACTTAGTTGCTAAGTGTAGGCTATATGAAATAAAAGAAAATACTATGTAAAAAAATCTTCAAATTAATTAAACCACTTAAGGAGAAATCAACCCTTTATAAATTAAATCCACCATACTTAGCAAATCATAACTCTAAAGCTTAGTTAGGACATACCACACAAGCTTTAACACATACATTAGATTAAGTCACCATTTCTAGCTTTATATTAGAGCATGGTTTGATGAATGTTTAGTTTTGTGATGTATTATTTTAGACTAGATGTTATGTGTATATCGTAGTGTTAGGATATTAGCCTAATCATGTTTTATGCGGTCTACTTAAGGGTGATTGTAATAAAAATATAAATGCTTTTTTGTATGCAGGTTGCTTAGCCTAAGCATAGCCAAGTTAGGGTGACTTGGTTACTGTGTGGGGTGCTAAGTCCAAATTATTCATATATTCTTGGGTTGTATGGTGTGTTTAGCTAACTTATTTTTTAGTTAAATGTACTTTCCTTCTCTTTTAATGTAATTTTTTGTGTTAGGATTAGGATAAGTGTTATGGGGATTAGATGAACATTGGTTATAAGACCAAGTCTTATACATGTATGTGATACTTTGGAGCAAACAACATCCCAATCAAGCCAAAAGAAAGAAATGGAGCAAATCAAAATGAAGAAATGAAAGATGAAATAGTGAAGAATGGAGGATGAAGAATGAAGACCCCATATAATATCATTTTATAATTATAATTATTCTTTCATTATCGGGATGTATAAGGGTAGAGCTTCGACTACCCATATTTTTTGGGTTTATGATGTACCCGTGCATCGACCTCTTATTCTTTTTTGATAGCTTTAAAAAATTGTTTGATATTTTGTTTAGCTTGTGTATGGAAATAACATGTCTTTAGTTTCTTTATGATTGGTGATTCTTTGTGGCTCGATATTCTTAGGATAAAAATAAATTTTCTATCCACTAACAACTCATAACTAAAATTTTAAAATAACTCATAACCTCAAAAAATCTTAGGAATTAAATCAAGATAATAAAATATTTAGCAACCCTTAGCTGGATGATTGTATGTATAATATCATGCATCATATTCTTCACTCTTATTAAGAGGGCTTCCATCTGCAAGAAGAAAGGCTTAACCTAAGAGCCTTTGATGGAAAGACACCTCTTTCTCTTTTGATTTGGCCCATAATCAATTTCTCATGCATTTAGGCATACAAAATCCTATAGCCTGTGTCAAAATAAAAAAGTCCAAATAAAATAAAACTTGATAAAATTTGCATTAGATTTAAGTCATTATTCACCTGATCTAGTCTCTTAGGGGTGGTTTAAGGACTTAGTTTCTCTTAAATAAATAATAGCTAACCATCTTGCAAAGCATGACTTGCCTACATGGATTTAAAGCATGAGGAGTTAGGCCACTCAGCGTAAGTCAAATGTGGGTGGTTTACTCTCTTGTGGTAAATATACCCACTTTGCCTTAGATTTAGGTCATGTTTGGCTCACCAAGATTTAGATTTGAGGTTATTATTTCTTTCTGGCATAAATCCTCACCTCTTAGGCATTTCCTAATCTTGTATTGTGGAATTATAAGTCTAGATTTCTAAATAAAATTTTAACTCAAATAAATCTCAATTTCAAATACATAAAGCCCAACCATAGATAGATTGGAGTGCTCACTAGGTTTCCCTATCATGAGCACTCCTCATCTCTTATGGTTTTAATAACTCTCCCCTTTTGATCTCTCCCATTGATTTTCTAAAATACAACCAATCTTTTGATAGTCTATCTTTGAATTCTTTGGAAACAACAATCACACTTTGTCGAGTATTCTTAAGATTCATTTCCTTAAGATGTAATTATGGAACTTGCCTCATAGAACTTAATGAGATTTAAATAAACCACTTTACTTTTCATGTAAAGTAGGAAAAATTCTTTGGTATATTGAAGACCCATCATGCCTTAGTCCTTATTAGGTGATTAGGTGGGTATGACTTCTATCTCTCGAGATAGTACACTATTCTTAATGTCATACGATCACCTTAATAAGTACATCCTCGGATCTATGGTGTCCCCTATACACACAAAACACATAAACCAAAAATAAACACCACAAATTTTTCTGGTGACTCCTTGGGATGGTTCCTCTCTCCATCTCTAGTAGCGATTGTTATCTCCAATCGATAGTGGACTTGCATTTCATATGAGCTGAGACTATCTTTCCTTCATTGGCAGCTTATTTCATTCTTAAGCAAAGTTAGCAACATCCTTTAGGTTTAGGACCTCACTGTGGGTCTTGAAACCCTATTGACTCCCAATAGGTGAGAATAATTTATCAATGAAGAGGAGATAATAAAAATTTAGAACCTCCTCCTAGCTTGGTGAGGCAAGGTTCATCATAAAATTTAAAGAAAATAATTTCTTTCACAAAATGACACTTTCCAAAAGCACCTTTCAAGAAACTCATAAAATCACAAAAATCAAAACCCCTCCATTTAATGCCCTATGATTGCTTTGTGGCGATTCTTTTCAAAAGCACATTCTTGAAAAATAACCATGCCCATTCAACATACTCAAAATTATTGAATGAGAATCCATTTTCAAATAAATTAAAACTTCATCTAACAAATTTCACATATGTTGGGTTGAAGCCCTCTTTGAGAAAATCATGCCATATTTGATTCCCACTTAACATATCCAAACTTATTAAGTGAGAATCTCTTTTTAAACCAAACATAAATTTGACCTTCACTTAACAATTTCAATTTGTTAAGTGGGGTCTCATTTTCAAAACATAAATTTGACTTTCACTTAACAATTTCAATTTGTTAAGTGGGGGTCCCATTTCCAAAACATAAATTTGACTTTCCTTGACAATTTCAATTTGTTAAGTGAGGTCTCATTTCCAAAACAAAAGTTTGACCTTCACTTAACAGTTTCAATTTGTTAAGTGGGGTCTCATTTTCAAAACATAAATTTGACTTTCACTTAACAATTTCAATTTGTTAAGTGGGGTCTCATTTTCAAAATATAAATTTGACTTTCACTTAACAATTTCAATTTGTTAAGTGGGGTCTCATTTTCAAAACATAAATTTGACTTTCACTTAACATATTCAATTTGTTAAGTGGGGGTCTCATTTTCAAAACATAAATTTGACTTTCACTTAACATATTCAATTTGTTAAGTGGGGTCTCATTTTCAAAAAATAATTTGACTTTCACTTAACAATTTCAATTTGTTAAGTGAGTCTCATTTTCAAAACATAAATTTGACTTTCACTTAACAATCTCAATTTGTTAAGTATCTCTCATTTCAAAACATAAAATTTGGCTTTCATAACATATTCAATTTGTTAAGTGAGTCTCATTTAAAAAAAAATATACATTTAGCTTTCACTTAGCATATCAATATTGTAAGTAAAGTCTCTTCAAAACATATTTTTGCTACTTAACATATCAAATTTGTTAAGTAAGAATCACATAATCATGCCATATTTATTCTAACATACCAAATTTGTTAAGTGAGTCCCATTCTCAATCATATCATACTTTGATTTCCACACCAAATTGTTAAGTGGGTCATTCAAAAACATATTAAACATTTAGGCTTTCAAACAAATTTGTTAAGTGAGGCTCTCACACACATTTTATCTATTTAACATACCAAATTTGTTAAATAAGGATCCAATTTTTATATCAACAACACTTTGAGCTTTCTTAACATACCAAATTTGTTAAGTGAGTCTCATTTTCAAAGAAAACAAACATATCTCAAACACATTTTGGACTTTCACTTAATAAAATTTGTTAAGTGACTCCCATCTTCAAAGAAAAGCAAATCTATCTCACAATATTTGCTTTCACTTAACATAAATTTGTTAAGTGAAAGTCTCATCTTCAAGCATAAATCAAACACATGTGGCCTACTTAACATACCAAATTTGTTAAGTAAGAAGCCCATTTTCAAATCAAAATATCACATCAAATCTTCACAAGCAAAATATTTCAAACACACAATCACAACCTCTTCATACCCAAATTTGCTAAGTGGTTCTTTCAAACTATCCATATTTTCAAACAAGAAACATAAAATGCAATCTCAAAAAATCTCTCCTCAAAATTTTGAACCCCACCCAACCTATCTAAATTGGTTGAGTATGGGTTCTAAAAAAAATCAAATGGCAAAAGACTCTCCCCCAAACATCCAAATCTCTCCAATGAACCCCACTTAACATATTTGAATTGTTGAGTGTGGGTTCAAAACTCTTTTATTACTTTCTTGGAACAAATATCAATCATACAAGTTATATTTCAACATATGCAAACATACTTCAGTCATTCGGTCTGCTTTCTCGGTACAGATGGCCTCTAAGTTTGTTTTCACCTTTCCATTGGGATGGATTTGGCCTTGGATCGGGCCGCTCCTCTGACTCCACCCATTTAGTGTTCTTTGGGAGGATTTGAGAGCGCATTACTTGTGAGTGGGACCCTCACCCTGTAGCAGGATGAGGTGGGGAAGTGATCATCCATTGACTTGCCTTAACAGTATCCTTCCTTGAAGAGGAAGGATGGCTTGTCGGTCGGTTTACTTGGTTAATTGTTCCCCACGCTGTGGTGTGCACCTCCTCGTTGGTCCCTCTATATCGACTTTGAGATAGCCTCCCCTACCTTTGAGGTAGGATCTAGCTCTCACACTGCCTTACTTAGCCGTACACAACACCACACACAGTGATGCAACAAAAGCCATAAGATCAAGCAGCACCACAGCAGAGATGCATCCCACATTATAGGAGGGTTCTCCCGAGGTTTCTCCATTTCGACTAGCAAGTTCCACCCCTCTCGGCATCAGATAGTGAGGAAGACTACCAGAGGATAGCTGCATTGCCTCCACCTTCTACATACCAAGAGGTTTTGGCTAGGGATAGGAAGTCTATGTATATGGTATTATTTGCAAGTAGTGGGGCACAGATGTTGAGGACACATTTGACTTGAGGTCATCATCCCAGAGTGTTACCAGGCAAATTCACAGTGATAGAGCATCAGAGGCCCGAGTAGTAGCTCAGTCAAGGAGCAAGGAGTGAGGTTTTATGCGGTCGGCCTCTAGTTGATTTTCTCATCAGCCACAGGCCAATATGAATGTAATTTGATGGGTATACCAATCATAGGGGAAAGCCGGTGAGGGTAGAGTGTTGTCTCCACCATTGATCCACTCTGTCACCCATTCAGTCCCGCCATCCCATTCCTACAAAGGCAGAAGATGGTATTGGGAAGAAAGCCCTTGGTGATCGGCTAAAGCCAAGGATCCCACCATCTCCACCCGGCGAGGTGAGGAGTTCCCTACTGACCTCCTACTTCAATCTTGGTGAAGAAGGAGTGGCGACCTAAGTCATGGTCACCACCACCACCACTCGAGCCATGGCGGTGACAGAGAGGGAAGGGAACAATTTTATAGTCCCCATGGTAGTGGATCTCCCTAGGGACACTACTCCACCCATGAGCAGTCATGAGCATATCTCTTCCAGTGAGCATGACCCTCCTAGAGCCAGCACTCCAGTGACTGCAGTGTTAGGTGCATCTCATGAGCATCCTCTCTCGACAATGCATTATGCGACATGGTTAGACCTTCTAGATGATATTTTAGCACTTGCTAGAGAAGAGAGAACTTCTAGGAGTGACTTGTCAGTTATGAGGAAAGGTCGCTTTGATCCAGATGAGGATGATCTTCTTGAGGATTGACCAAGTTCACATGGTGATACTGGAGTTCCCTAGAGATCAATATAGTTAGAAGGTATTGTAGTTGAAGAGGGAAGTATTCAACTCAACTTCACCTTAGCGGTAGAGGATGATCATATTGACCAAATGGGGAAGAAGATCAAGAGTTGATGGCGGTGGTGTGCATTAGAATTCAGCTCGGTTTCAACCTTCTCCCATAGTAGCTGACAGAGTAGAGTTGGCACATACTTTAGATCATCCTAGATGCATTCCTGTAGAGGGGGACAGTGGTAGCTTGCATAGGAAGGTGGTGGATAGCACCTTCATGTATGAAAAAACATTAAACACATGGTGGAGCAACAAGTGAGGATGCATTGGTGCCCAGGGGTGGCTCATCTGTTCCAAAGGGTAGACCTACCGGGAGAATTTGATGGTGTCCAATATCCCCAGGGCTTTGTGCCTCCATCCTTGATGGCGTGGGAACCCCGATACATATAACACATTTTAGGATGTTGCAATGATGGTGATCTTATTACCTTTTTTAGTAGCTTGACATCATCACATTTGATTGGTATCTGAACTACCCAATGGTTTAGTGAAGACATTTGGTTGGGCTCTTTATTAAGAGATTTGTGGAGCTCAAAAGGTGTGGGCAATCTTTCAACACTTGAGTCCCTTATTGATTACATTCTTAGATGGTGCAATTTAAGTATGAAATGCAATATTGAATAACATGCCATTGAAATTCTACTCAAGAATATTCATGGCCTGATCGCCTTGATGCTTAAAGGGTTTACCAGTAAGACATTTGAGAAATTAATCAATAAGGTTAGTCAAGGAGAGGTCAAGCAGTTACCTTTCCAAGATCAAGCCTAGAAGGCATTTGAGAAAAAAAGGTAGTCCGAGTTGATAAGGGAAGCGACCGGGGTTCAATCGGATACCTCGAGCTCAAGCCTCCTACCACCTCCTTTGCCACCACCTCCCATCATCCACCTCAATTGCCACGGCCTCCACCCTCACTTTCGTATCATCACATCCATAGTATTATCCACCACTAATTATCACTACTCTTGCGACAAATTGAATAAACCTTATTCATTCAAGAGGGAGGTAGTCAGGAAGATCTTTAAGAACCTCTTAAAGAAGCTTAAGTTACTGAGCCTAGGAGGCGGAGGATGTGGGCAAGAGTCATGATTACTTTTGCCCTACCACGCATGCTTTGGGACATGTCTTGGAAGATTGCTTTACCTTTAAGGGCTTGAGCATAGCTACAAGTCGGGTGCCATTGTCATCCTAAGGAATACCTATTAGAATAACCCTCTAGTTAGGTAATCTTGGGGATACACATGATCTTCTCAAGATAGAGGAAGGTTGGGATATCTCCCATCCCAACCTCCAAGAAAATCATTTCTAAGATCAAAGTTACCCTTGTAGGTGCACAAAAGCTCAAACCTCCAACTCTAAGGAAGGTTTGCAAGTTGCTAAGGACTTGAGGGAGGTAGAAGCCCAGCAAGCGTGACACTTCCACTTGCCGGATAGCACATTAGCGCAACCAGCGAGTCCACTCCTTCCATAGTTGCGGCTTGTTCCTTCAGTTCTTCTTTAGCGGTGTATGTATTGGGGAGTGCCAAATCCTCTCACACTTTACTTGATTTACTTTGTACCTTCATCCAAATCTAAGAAATCAATGAAGAAGACTGATTCACTTACATTCTCTACTTTTGATGATCTTGATGATTTCATTCTATAGAAAGCTCTCCAAGTACTAATAATTATAATAATTGATCCACTCCTTTTTTTTTTAAAATGGATTACCCATTCTAAATCACCCGGGTTCACCCATTGAGATAGATTTGGAGTCATCCTGATGATCCTATAGGAGAAGTAGGTGAACGATGAGCGGTAGAACTTTCCATTAAACCATCTCATGAAGTCAAGTCAACCTTCTAGTGGCAAAGTTACCTCCTAGGTAGCACCTGATAAGGGTAAACAAGTCATTGGTTCTAGATCAAGAAGCCCCTCCATAGGATGCTCCACTATGGATATGCTTGTGGAGGACCAACCAGTTTGGCTAAACTAAGCATATGATGCTTATGTATCCAAAGAGATGAGGGAGTCATTGATCAAAGCCCTTCTTGATCAAATATGCTTAGCTCGGTGGCCATTGTGGAGAGGAGGCATGTTTTTCAAGAAGCATGGAGTTACATTCACGATGAAGACCTTCTTTTGGGGACAAGCACAATTCCCCTACATCATCAATGGATGGGATTAGACTCTCCGGGTGTTAGTTGATCCGCAGGTGCATCAAATATTATGAGTCTAAAACCTTGCCTACTTGAGGATCGACATCTCTAACTAAGAGATGGGATGATGTTGAGAGGATTCAATGAACAAGGTGAGAGAGGGCTTTAGGCTAGTGTTACCATTAGAGATAGATGACTGGAAGAAGAAGCCAAGTTCTACATAATTGATTTGGATACATCTTTGCTTTGCTTTAGGCCTTGGATACATATACAGTTCCATCCTCTTTGCATCGTTAATCAAATTTAGAAGAGGTGGAATCAGTATTGTGTCAAAGGAGACTTGAAGCCATTCTCGTTAGAGAGGTCGAGATTTATGAAGATGCACTACTATCTTCCTCCAAATCAAAAGTCTATTCTTGTGAACTTGGTGAAAGTTCAAAATCAAAGAAAAAAAAAAAAAGAAAAGAAAGAAAAGAAAAGAAAAGGAAAGTACAAGAGAATGAGAATCGGTCGAGGAAGAGGTAGAGCAGATGTTAGATTCTACATAATTTGTTCCTCCATATGAACACATGGGTAGGATGACTTCGACCTCCAGGTAGAGGAAGAGGCAAGTCAGAGCGGTTCTAGAGGTGGAAGACCTCCTTTGGTGGTATAGGAGCTATGTTCCAGCTCACGAGGCCTATCCATAGACTTAGAGTCAGTTGAGGATGAGTCTCATGTGGTTAGCACAACCCTCTCGGGGTCCCTTTGGAGGTGTTCAAACCAGAGAGTGTGAAGACCACACAAGCAAAGCATGAATGTATCCAAATCATCATTATGTAGAACAATTAGGTAGCAGTTGGGAACTTTAGCTCTAACCTCACTTTCTTCCCTAAAGTTGAAGGTTTGGTAGTTAAGGAGGCCCCCAAGTCATCCATAGATGTCGAGAAGAGGTTTTGTTGGAGCATCATCCTCAAGTCGAAGCGATGTAGAACTTGAGGATGATTCATATAAAGATTTAATACAACTACCTTTTGATTGGTATTCACCTTGTGTTAACTTAGTGAAGAAGGGATTAATCCACATACTTGGTCTAAACAATCTACTTTGAAAAACTATGGGACAACCAGCGGACACTCTCAATCAAGATCGGGACTAGGATTCGACATAGTGGGTCCAGTCGATGATGACAACCATTGCCTAGTCATCACCACTCATTTGGGGTCTGATAGGTTCTTCTCAAATCATGCTAACTCTTATGAGGAGGCATGTTTAGAAACTTCAGATGACCCAAATGAGCCAGAAGTCAAAGATGCACCACCAGAGTTTGAAGAAGAAATTAGATCAACCATTGATGAACTCAAAGAAATCAACTTGGAAACAAAAGCAGATCTAAATATGACGTACATCAGTTCCTTGTTAAATAAAGAAGAAACCAATGACTTAGTTAGGTTATTAGCTGAGTGTAAGGACTACTTCGCATGGAGTTATGATGAAATGCGTTTATCTCACATAAGTCCACAAACTAGCAGAATAATGCTAACCTATCAAGCAAGCTCTATACACATGTGATTAGAAATTGAACAACAGGTCACTTTTGAAATCAAGAAATTGATCGATCTTTATCGAGGAAGAAAAATACCTTTCTAGTTGCTTGTCATCCAGTTAAGAAAAAAAGAATGGCCAAATTCATATGTGATTTTAGGGATCTAACAAGGCATGTCCTAAGGAATTTTTCACTTCCTATACTAGAATTGATGGTGGACATTGCCTCATCTCATGCATATTCTCCTTTATGGATGGGTCATATGCTACAACCAAATCAAGATGGCAGAGGATGAAAGAAATACTACTTTTTGAACCCGTCAGAATCTATTATTATAAGGTCATGCCTTTTTAAAAAATGGTGCTACATACCAGCGGGCCATGACTCTGATCTTCAATGAACTCATTCATCATCAAGTTGAATGCTATGTTGATGATCTAGTAGTCAAAAGCAAAGAAAAGGAAGACCATCTCTTTAACTTGAGAGTAGTTTTGAATGGTTAAGATAATTTAACCTCAAAATGAATCCCGAAGTGTGCATTGAGTAGCTTAAATTCCTTGGGTTTGTTGTCGACACGGGAATAGAGATCGATTGAGAAGATCAAGGCTATCTTAGAAATGCACCCCTAAAAGTCTAACTCAACTCAGATCATTTCAAGCGTTGGCATATCTAAGATGCTTCATATCCAACTTATCGAAGATGCCAACCATTCTGTCACTTCAAAAGGATGCCAAGTTCAAGTGGGATGATAAGTGTCGGCATGCCTTTGAAGACATCAAGCACTACCTGATGATGCCGCCAGTTCTAGCAGCCTCTATCCTAGGAAAGCCATTGATCCTTTACCTGCATTAGATGACTCCTTGGTGCTTTGTTGGCTCAAACCAATGAAGGAAAGAAAATGCTCTCTACTTATCATTGTATAATTCTGGAGAAAACTACCCACCTATTGAAACCTAGCTTTAATCTTTGCATCCCAAAAGCTACATTACATGCTTTCTCAAGGTGAATCGATCTAGAATCAATTCATATCTCTCATGACCACATTATCACGATGGTTGGCACGATGGTCCATGATTTTGTCAGTTTGACATCACATTCATACCCCTCGTCTTTGTGAAAGGAACATACTAGCATTTCTTAGCACACACCCACTTCTGTTGATTCTCACTTAGTGATGACCTCCCCGATGAACAAATCATGAACTTAGGGGACAGCATTCAGCATTGGAGATGTATTTTGATGGTGCGACTTCCTCTCAAAGGAGAAGAACCATGATACTCTTCCAGGAAGGAAGGGAATAGTCCTCTAACTCCGGCGATGTGATGAGATTCTCATATCATGCAATCCATGCACCAACAATGAAATGAATATGAGGCTCGATTGCAGGAGTTAGTCATTACACTATGCATCGAGCATCAACATCTTAGGATTCTCTATCATCAACCAAATTGGGGTCTACAAAGTTCTAAAACTCTCATCATTACCAAGTATACCATGGAGTTGGCTCATCAGAGGTCACTATCAAGATTCCTTGAGATAATGTTGTAGCGATGCATTGGCCAAGCTCGGAGTTGGCATGCGGAAGATGAGTCCATTCCAATAAGGGTCCAAAATAGACAAGTCTTATCCCTATTGATGTTGAACTCATTGAGACTCTCTCTTGAAGGGAGGTTTGCCATTGCCAAAAGGATGATGAGTCAGTTGGAGAACCATTCATGGATTACTAAAATCTACCTCAGAAGTCATTAGCCCATCATGAACAGAGAGCTCTCTCTTATGCTCTCATGGATGGCACCCTATACATATGATCTTTTGATCATATGTGGTTACATTGTTTAGCCAACACAAAGCCATGTGGTAGATTACATTAGGTTTATTGGGCGCAGTCGATCGAAGATGAAAGCCAAGATCAAGAGACTAGGATACTACTGGCCTTTGATGATTATAGATGGATGTAGCTAGAGATGCCACCAATGTCAGGTGCATGGTGTGGTCTTACATCAACCACCCAACATTCTACATCTTACATTGGCCTCATGGCCATTTGAGTGTTGAGGGGCATAGTAGTCGATCCTCCTTCTTCAAGGGTCATCGGTTCATTCTAGCCGACTACTTTTCTAAGTGGGTAGCAATCCCACTTAGAGGTCACTTCGACATGTGCTTTTTAGAACCATATATATAGATTGGGTGCCTCGATATTATATTATAATTTTCATTCAAACTAAAATCAACTTTGCGAGATATAGCATAGATTGGATATTTACCATCTATTACGAGGGAAAATGGTCAGGAAGCATTCAACAAAACTCTCATCAAATATTGAAGAAGACACTCGATGATAATAAGCGGCATGGGGTTGAAGCCTTGGGCCTACGCACCACATCCAACTCAAATCAACCCCATTCTCCTGTATGGGTCCGAAGCCATTCTACCATTAGAGTCCAACTCCCATCACTAAGGATAGCGGGTAGCAAGATAGAGCAAACCAAGCTGGTTAGAAGAGCTCAAGGTTTGGAGGAGATGCCTGAGCATGACCTCAAGTTGTACAAAGCCAAAATGATTCAACAACAAGTTGGTCCATCCTAGAGCTTTTCAAGTAGGAGCTTATTTTAGTTTTAAGGAGACCAATTGTTGCCCATCAAAAGGGAGGTAAGTTTGAACCCACTTGGGAAGGCCCTTTTCCATAGAGAAGGCCTAGGAGGATCTTATCAACTTATTGTGGGAAGCCTATGCTTCCAATCAATGGGCTACTAAAGAATATTATCCATAAATCTTGTTTGAAGATAATCATCAATTAAACTTCTTTTCATATCAAATTCCATCTCTTATGAGTTAGAAACATCTTTTGCTTGTGAATCTACGATAGGTGTAAGAGAACCCAAGGCATCTATCCCCCACAACACAATAAACTACACAATCCTCGGTCTTAGGTGTAAGAGAACCAGAGGCATCTCTTTAGTACAACTAAGTTTAAGAGAACCCAAGCACATCCTTTCTTGGTGGAGTTCTACTTGTTTAGGATGATGTAAAGACAAGCGGCATCCTATTCTTCTTTCACATCACAAAATAAACACATATCTTTTCTACTTTGATGTGGGCAAGCCAGTGGCACTCACTCATTAGATGTAGGCTATATATTTCTTCACAGTATGTCATGGATGTGAGTCCCATTCTTGACTTGATTCTGACCAATGAGCACTTTGTTAGTTTGGTAGGTCTTTAATAGTAGCTATGTTGACTTAAGAGAGGATGTAATGTGCACTTCTTTAGCTTCATACACTAGGTGTATATTTGAGGTAAGTCCCCAGGCTCTCCTCCTCGACTACTTCAAGCTTGGGTTTAGTCTTACAGGACTCCTCACCACTGGATTTAGGATAGCCCATGTGGAAACTATCTTGGTAAGTTTTTTAGGAGAGATGTAAGTCCCACACATGCAGATTTTAATACAGACCTTTTGGTTGGTTATCACCATCTTGGTAAACATGGATACACTCAAGATGTGAGTCCACTTTTCTTGAGTTGTACCTAAATCTTATGATTTTGGATAACACATCTCTATTGGATCATCCTTTGATAATTTAGACTTCCATGTTTTCTTGGATTGGATAGTCCCCTTTCTGTAGCCATGGTTGGAGAATTTATTTAGATTCTCCCTTGTCCAAGTTAGATAGGTGACTCCTTCTAATGGTCCTCAAAACCAATAATATATAAAATAAAATATATCTTCTTAGGAATTCAAAGGTTTTCAAAGCATCTATTTAAAATTGGTAAAAATCTTATAGAATTCCCACTTTGAGTTGAGATAAGTCTCTCTGATGTTCCCCCTGGGTTTGTTTTGTTGTGCCTGATCACCAGCCATTGCTTTGAAAGATATAAGTCCTACATTCTACCATTTTACGGCCGGGTGGGTTAATTTTGTGCAATCGTCACATGCTTTCTGTGGTAGGATGGTCCCCACTTTCTTCCTAACTGACCACCCTGGTTGGTTGGTTAGTTCTGGTATATCCCTTATAAGATATTAGGCGATCTCCTTCTTATTTATCGATCCATCAAATTTATGAAATTAAAACAAATGCAATTCAATCATGACATTATCTTACTTTTTAATAAGTCCCGAGGCATTCATTCAATGTCACTGGGTTGATTTGTTGTTCATCCAAATGGATCCTCATTGTCCTGGAGATGTAAGTACTTTCTCCCCTGCCATTGAACACGAGGAACCCCCCGGTCGATAGTTCCATGTGGTGGTGGAATTTGGATTGGTAAATTTAAGATAGGCCCTAGCCATCTGTGATCCATCCTGGCCACTTATCTCAAAACTTAAATAATAATCAATCAATTTCTCCCGGTGAGACATCAATCTTCCCAAGGTGTCAATTAAACTTCCTTGCATTGGTGGCCCAAAGAAATTCCCCATTCCCAATTGGATAACTGAACCTTTAGTGGAAGGTTCATTTTCCATCCAGGTTATATCTTAATCCTTACTCTATCCTCACTTGTATTCAACCTCTTTCCTGGACTTGAACCACTGTGGAAGGTTCACATCCTTGGTGGATCCCTTCTTCCTCCCCCGCGCATAGTGGAGTTACATTATTTAAGATCTTTTCTACCATGATTTGGGGTAGATCATTAGTATTTTTGATCCTTGGGCTTGATCATCAATATGTGTTATGCCGTCACTCTTATTGATTGTTGACCTCACTTTTGGTGAGCATCCTCATCTAGGACTCTTATGAGAGTTCTTAAGACATTTCTATGATATGTGAACAACCTAACCAGAGACTTAAGTTCATAAAATGCTTATTTTAAAGGCTGCTACTTAAACCCATCTAATCAAAATCAAAACCTCAATTTATCTCAACTTGTCAATGATTTGAAACTTTGATTAAATCCAAACTCAAATCCCTTCCTGCACTTTGATTTTATGGACTTAAATCCAAATATTTTTCTCAATTATCAAATTGATTATATCATTTAATCAAAATTTGAAATGATTAACCAAAAAATCTTTCTAAGCCATGAACCACCTTCATTGCTTCTTAAATCTTTCAAACCAACTCAAGCTTGGTTGATTTCTTTATAAATCAATCATTCCTTCATTTATATTCAAAATATAAATGAAATTAAAATTCAAATCAAATCAAAAATAAACAATTAAATCAAACCCTCTTAAGACCCACCTCCATAAACCTAATCAAATCTTGATCCAATCACAAACATGATTGATTCTTTATAAATCAATCATTCCTTCATTTATATTCATAAATATAAATGAAACTCTCAAATGACCAAAAATAAATCAAAAAAATGTTAGCCCTTTCATTATAAGCAAATTTCTTCTAAATCACTCCAAACTCAAGTGATTTCTCATAACCCATTTATATCTTCATTTATATTCACAAATATAAATGAAATATAAATTCAAATGACAAAAACCAAACTCAAATCAAATCAAATTCTCAATTTTAGCCCTTTTAGCCAAACTTTTGAACTTGGCTAAATGAAACCTAAATCAACTCAAAACTCATGGATTTCTTCATGATTCAATCATTCCTTCAATTATTGATCCAAATATAAACATAAACCACCATTATCAAAATCCAGTTCAAAGTAAATCAAATTGACCCTATTTTCTTGAAATTATCATATAAACCAAAATACATTTGGCTCCAAACCAATTGCAATTGGATTTATATTTCAATCTGAGCTCATATGTGAGTTCAACTAAACTTGAATCAAATTTTTTATCAAGCCAATTGACTTTTGGCTCACTTGACCTAAGTGACCTAAAAAGATCTTTTGAGCCAAGTTTCCAAATTGGATTGAACTAGCCCATATAAACCTCAATCATGATCAACAATCAATCATGGGGTGATTAACCACCTTGAATTGGGTCAAAACCAAGCCAGTCAACATTTAGTCAAATGAAACCCAAACTAGCCAAAATCCATCATACCAAATTGATTGAATCCATTGAAAAATTTATAATCAATGATTGAACATGAAACATGTTGAGCCAAACTAATTGGCCACTTGACCTAAGTTGACCCAAATTGGCCTAAAAGTCAAAATGGGTAAAATCATGATTCAAAATTGATTGAAATAAATGGCTCAAGCTCATTACAAATCACTTATTGAACTTGATGAGCCATGATTGAGCCCAAGTTGACCAATTGCCACCTAACTAGCCCAAATTGACCTAAAAGGTCAAATTGAAATTCAATTAATCCAAATTAAACCAAACCAAAGCCTACAATCTTTTTTAATCAACCAATTGAACTTTACTCAACATCTAACCCAACCTAATTTGGTCAAATCAGTCAAATCGATCAACTTGACGAATTTGATTCATTTGAATTCAAATGAGTCAAATCCAAACCTAGGCAAAAATCCAAATTAAACCAAATCATCTTATGAACTGTTAAAGCCTTGGTTTGGTTTGATTGACAATTGGTCAACTTAAACCTAGCAAATGAAACCATTTGACCAATCGAACAAATCACTCCAAACCAACTTATGGGACCCTAGACTTAATTCACTCAAAGATGTCCTAATTTATTTCCAAATAAGCCCAAAAGCTAAGTAGGCCCCACCAAGGGGATTAGCCATCAAACCATAGGATTTAAACCTTAAAACCATTGGATTCATGCCAAAGTCAACTACCTCATCCCCATGGTAGCTTATTGGCACTCCATGGAACCTTCTCCTAACCTAGCTAACCTAACAAGCCAGGTGTGACCTTTGGGAGGTGATTTGACTCACCTCCAGCGTGAAAACCCATTGAAGACCTTGCATCATATTGGGTCCATTAAGCCTCCCATTCCTCCCATCCACGGGCGTGCCTCCACGACTTGATGGAGACAAGTCGATGGCTGCGGTGGTGAGCAGTGAAAATCATGTCCCTGTAGTCCATGATGGGTGGGTATACCCACTTGGTTAATAAATTCTTATTGGGGTAACCTTTCAAATGTAGAAAAGAAAGGGAGACCTTAGAAATTAGTTGGTAAGATGCCATGCAGATCCACATGTACTTATTAGTGATGGATACATCATCAAGAAAATATTGTACTATCTTGAAAGGCAAAAGTCACTACCTTTTAATGAAACCCATCACCTCAATAAGGACTCCTGAGCGATGATGCATATGCCTTTAGAGATTCTTCTTCTATATGAAAAAAGTAAAGCGGTTTATTTAAACCATGTTCATTAAGTTCTATGGGGAAAGCCCCATGGTTATTATCCAAGGGCGGGATCCCCTAGGAAAACTCTCGATTAAGGTAAATGATCGTTGTCTCTGAAGATTTCAATAAGGAAGGACTATCAATCGATTAGTTTATTTTTGACGGATCAAATGGGATTAATCAAAAGAGGGAGTTATTATCGAAGCCAAAAATGTGAAATAAATAGAAGATGCTCACGAGCTGATACCTCGAGCATCGAAAGAATCTATAATTGGGCTTTATATTTTAGAATTGATTTAGCTTGTTTGAGTAATATTTTTCATTAGAAATTTAAGACTTAAAGATTCCTTAACACAAGATTAAGAAAATGCCTAGGAGGTGAGGAATTATTCTTATGGCTGAAAGGGGAAAGCAACCTGAGAACCTAAATCTAGGGAGCTTGACGAGGCTGAAAGACCTAAATCTAAGGTGAAAAATGGTGGTGGTTTGCCTCCACAAGAGACAAACCACCTGACTTGGACTTACAACCTGGGGTGGCCACCCTAACTTCTCTTATGATTTTAAATACATGAAGTCTTTATGCTTATACAGATAGCTAGGCTATTTTTATTTAGAAAGAGATTAAGTACTTAAACTCACTCCTTAAAGAGACTAGATCATGTAAAGGGACATGCTTCAAATGACCTAAATATAATACAATTCAATTTTTATTTTATTTTTATTTTTGGACAATCATTTTGAGTTAGGCTAATAGGATTTTTTATGACTAATGCATGAAATTAGATTGTTATTGGCCAAAATGTGAAAGGTCCACGACCCTCAAGGTCAAGTCGATTCTCTGCGAAGATGGATCAAGAAAATAAGATGCATTTATGCATGATATTATAAAGAAATGCTCATCTAGCTAAGGGGTTGCTAATTCTTTTATCTTGATTTTAATCTTAAGCTTTAAGTGAGGTTATGAGTTATTTAATTTTAATTTGAGTTGTTAAGTTAGGTAAAAAATTTATTTTTCTCTAAAGAGCCTAATCCACATCCAGGCCATACATAAACTAAGGAAGAAACTAGAAAAAACATGCCACTTAATGCAAAAGCTAAACAAATCATTAATCAATTTATAAAGCTGATCACAAAAAGAACAAATGACCTTTATAATTAGCCACCGTAAACCAAAAATATAAAATGTGGGTGGCCTCTACCTACAACCAACAAATGAATTAAGTTATTATTTAAGTAAAGGAATTCATTATTATGGGGGTCTTCAAGCTTTATTCTTCTTTCTTCTTCTTCTTCTTTTAGTTCCTCCTTTGGATGGTTGGAAGGTGGATACTCCAAGGCTTCACATGGTGCATAAGATGGGATCTTATGACCAATTATCATCTAATCCCCATAACAAATCATTCAAAATCCTAAATATACAAATTTTTACATGAAATGTAAAGGAAATCTAACACCTCATAAAAGGTTAGTTAAATCACACCACATAAATCCCAAGCATGTATATTGGACTTATCACCCCCCATGGGTGACTAGTCCACTTTAATGGGTTATGCTTAGGGGTATAAGCAAAAGCAAAAGCATTTATATTTTTATTTGTGATAGCACCAGCACAATCCCACAGCAGAAAAGAATAGTTAGACTAAGCACGTCCTACCATTCATTGACATACACACCTAACATCCAGTCAAAACATATATCACAAAACAAAATATAACATCAAATACACAAAGTGGTGACTTAGGCTAATGTGTGCTTTGAAGGTTTGTGGTATGCTTCAGGACTTTAGGTTCAAGTTTTCTAAGTGTGAAGAACATGTTCAACTTAGGAGGGTTTCATTTAAGTTGTTTAAGTATTTTGGATTATTTTTATTTCATGTTTTAATTTGGTTTGAGTGAAACCTATAATTAATTACTAAGTTATCAAGAGGGAAAGAGAGAGAACTTCTCTTTCCTTAATCATAGTAATTTCTAAGGTAGGTTCATGTTTTAGTTTCATTTAGGTGAATGTTTAGATTACATCTTTTAATTAATCCTAAGTTTATATAAACTCTAAACAAACCTATTCAAAAAGAAAGGCATTTTAAGATTAAATAAAATGAATCAAAATTCACATAACACACATTACTTCAATTCTTTCCCAACATATATAACATGCATATGGATGGATCGAACATATCTATACATGAAAATGAGAGTAGTTGATTTATGATGTATGCTAAGTAATCTATTTAAGAAAATTTAGAAGTTGAATATGCATGATTTTTCTTAAGTAGAAAAAGGTTTTCCTTATCCAAAATTTTACATGCATGCATGAAAGTAAGAAAGGCATAAGTGAGTACAATGCCATTATTAACCAGGGGTGTAAGGTACAAGACCTACTTAGGGCTACTTAAAGCCTCACAACCTCGGGGTTGTCCAGAATAATATACCACTTTCCTTAAATACAAATATGCATATAAAAGAAATGAAGTGGAAAAGGAATCTGCAAAATTTGCTTAATGGATTTATTTTGTTTATGCAATTTATTCATGCAAGTGTCCAGCTCCTATTCAAAACTATGCTAACATAAGAAAGAAAGAAAGGCTACACTAAACATGACTTTATAATCTATCACATGCAAGCTTATAGTTAAAGTATAAGAATATCACACTTTCAAATTTGATATTGCATTTATAAGTTTTGAAAATAATTTGGATTTAGTAGTGATAATAACCACTCATATTTTACTTTAATACACATACACATTTTACATAAAGTAAATAATTTTCATTTTAAAATTTAAAACATGAAATTATGAATGCATGAATCACATGGAATACAACTTAACATGTTGGGAAGATCCAAAATAATGATAGCTTATGAATAGACTCACTTTACTTAAATCCTAAAGACATTCTTAAGGAATAAGAAAATTTAGAATAAATCAAAGTGAATTTGAAAATATTTTTTTTTTAGTTTGAAGTTTGATTTAATTTTGAAAAGGTGAGATGCGTTTACTATTACTAACTCATTCTCACATGTGTTTTATATTTTTGTTTAATTTTTAGATAATTAAATCCTTTTTTAAGCATTGATTAGGTTAAGATATGAATTAAGTGGCTTAATTAACCCTTACATACAACACCTTAGAAAAATTAACTAAGTAATTATGAGCCAATGAGACTCACAAGGTATTTAAATTTTCAATGCACCTAATAATGAAAAAGGCTTAATGCAATTTGGCTCACAATTAAAAGTTAATTAAACTAAGGGGTTTAGCTTAAGTACTTTTAAAACACCCTTTCAAACTTATGAAAGGGATTTTAATTTCCTTAAT
>CM038221.1:48372824-48426759 GCA_021442155.1 Cymbidium sinense | reverse complement strand
TATAAAACTCGGTATTTAATCCCTATATTCGCACGCGCACCTATATATATAGATTGCTACGATAGCTAAGAAGCCATTTGTAGCTCAGTTGAGAAAAACTTAGAATAGTTGGCATAAAGGCACGAACCGTGACAAAAAGGTCACTTCAAGAAATTTGATCAGGATTTATAATGATATTTTTGCAACTATTAATGTCACTATCATCCCAAGATTATGATATGATTGTTATCATCTTGTAATCATCATAATAATTATTATTGATTATTATCATTTGTACATCATCAGAGAATTTTTTGATAACGAGATTAAATTGTATATGAGAAGGAAACAATAACTATATGCGTTGGGTAGTAACAATTAGTGGTAGCAGGCGATGGTGACAACGAGGGGCGTCAACTCGATGAAGGTGTAAAACCGACAGAGATTGGCAATGACAATCGATGGCGGCGGTGGCGGTGTGGTTAACCGTTGAGTGGTGGCACGAGTGTCTTGGAGGATCTTCGCTTTAAAATCTCTCCTCTTGGGCTCCCCATGAGGAATGTGCTATTTATGGGAGGAGTGGTCAGAATACATGCAAAATCAACCACTCCACTTCATCGGACGGCTCGAATAATTCTTTGATCATCATTTGATGTATTTTAAGTATTTAAATGCTCAAGTCGAATTATGAGATCTTGGCTTGTTAGATTATCGTCAAGAGCTATTTATTTGATTATAAACGATATCCCAAATTTTCGAGGATATTTTAAGTCTTGATCTCGACTAGTTTTAAGCGAGGATCAACTTGCTTTTGACATCAAGATTCTGTTTACAAGAGAATTTTCATTGTCATATCGCTTGCTATATTTTTGATAACATTATCTCAACCATCCAAAAATATTTATGCCATATACTTGAAAATAAATTCTTGATAAAATTTGCGAGTCCATTAACCATACATTTTGAGAGCATCTTCATGTTAGCATAAGATTATGATGTGAGTGCAAGGTGCGGATGTCTTGATGCGATCGGATGCAAGATTTGGTTATGGATCCATCAAACTTCTAGTGCTTGCATCCAGCGCTCATGGCCTTGCTGACGGCGGTGCCAAGTGAGGCCATAGCGCTTATGACGGCAGTGAAGCAGCGGGCAGCCAGCGAAGCGGACGCGAGCGGGAGCACATGATCAGCGTCGAGGCGGCGGGCGGCATGGACAGCAGTCTTGCAGCGTATGGTAGCGCTTCATGGCGAGCCATTCATCGAGGCATAAACCAGCGTGAGGGTATTTTCATCCATTTTTGTTTGTTTTCCGCAGTTTTCCATGGTTTTGAGCGGTTTTAAACCATTTTTTATTTTGACCTTTTTGCCCCTATAGGGGGTCTATAAAACCCCCCTAGGGCCAAGGGAGAAGGCACACTTCTCATATGCTCTAGTGCTTCTTTTCTTCTTGAGTGAAGGTCGCGAGATGATCACTCGTAGTTCATCTGTGCTCCAGCTTTCCCGAAAGAGGTGTCAACCGACCTCACTGGGGGCCGGGTTGAGGCAATCAAGACTCGTAGTTCATATGGTAAGGCTCCAGTTTTCCCTCAAAGAGGTGTCAATTGACCTCGTCGGACCGACCGGGTTTGGAGGCGATCAAGACTCGTAGTTCTACTTCTTTTTGTAGTAAATTGGATTTCTTGAAACTTCAATGGATGGTCCAGCAGTTGATAACTGCCAAGGTGGCGGAGAAGCGTTAGCTAGAACAGTCGTTCGAATGATTCAGAAAGTTTGGCAGGTAATTTCTGAGCATCATTAAAGGGGAGTATCTTCTCTCTCTCTCTCTCTTTTTTCTCATATGTATGTGTATCTTTTTCGTTAGATCGTAGGCAAAAAATTTTATCCCAAGCTATCCGTGAGCGAGAGAGTCAAAAGGATAAAGTATTGGATAAGCTACTTCACAAAATTTCCGTTTTTGTCATTTCTTCCTCTTTATTTATCATGTATTTTCAGGGTGATGGCGAAGAAAATCCATAACGTGACTCTGATGATATATCATCCACTATCACATCAGATAGTTTAATGGTATTCCGCAAAAAATTTTTCTTCCCTAATGAATTGGTGGTCATTGTTGCTAAAAAGTCTGATCGAGCCCGTTCACCTCCACCAGGGTAATTTACTATTTCTAAGATAAATCTTCGTGTGGGACTGCGATTCCCTTTGGCTCCCTAGTTGATTGAGATCTTCAAAATATGTGGTGTAGCTTTGTCATAATTTTCATTTCGAGTTTTAGTGTTCATCGTTGGTTTGACTATCTTCTTTAGAGAAGCGTGGTGTTACTTTGAATATCAAATACTTGTGTCGAATATGTAGATTCACATGTGATACTTAGGGACGTGTTTTCTATCGAACAATAAAGAATTGGATAGAATTTTTAGCATGGGATCCCTCTAAAAATTAGTCTACTAGATTCTTTTTTATGAAAAATGAGTGGGGTCTTCTTGAGAGATGGGGAAGATTGAATGACCTTCCAGATCCATTACTGATTACAGAGAATGAGATCTTGTCAACTATTAATGTTCCTGATGTAGAAAGCTTACAGCATGAGTTACGTCACATTAGCAAATATATAGTTGAAGATAGAATGTTCAAGGTTGGCCTTTCCATCCAGGCAGGGAGATCTCATTCTTTTCCACTAAAGAGGTCAAGTAAAGGTGATGAAAGGTCTCCTTATATTCATAGGGTTCTTTCAAGAAGCCCGTCACGAAATCAGGGTGGTGGCAATGTTTCTTCCCTAAAGAAAAAGAAGACATGCGCTGAAGTGACTACATTAGATATCTACGAAGAAGATGTTCGCCCCTAGTTGGCCTCTGAGAGTTTAGTTTTCAACTCATGATGGGGGAGTTCATTTCTCGAAGCTTCAGATTCCTGAAGAGGTGTTAAATCACATATGCATGCAAGGCGTCAACGAGATGAATTGATGCGTTGTCTTCCTTCTTTCCTCTTTTCTTCTTTTCCTCCTTCTTTTCTTTTTGTAATATTTGTGATGGTTTTTTTTCTTTATTGGTAACTCAAACAGTAGGTGATGGCTCATTTGGGTGTCTCTTTAGGCAGTGGAATCGAATTTGTGAAGGTAAAATATCAAGACGAGTATGAGAGAAAGATGAGTGTTAAGGCCAAAGAAGTGACGACTTGAGGATCTAACCGGGTGCAAAAGCAGCTATGAACATGTCAACTTCTCTCTAGTGTCGAGGTGGAGTGCACTCATGATGATGGTGATTGAGGTGAGGAGACTCGTCAAAGAGAAAAGACTCAAGGCACTTGCAGCGGAGAAGAGAGCTCTCGAACTGGAGAAGAAAGCATTACAAGATCGTCTTTTTGAGAAGGAGCATAGAATGTCAGAAGCGAAAGCAAATGAAATCTTCTTGAAGGCAGTGGAAACTTTAAGAACTCCTTGGCTTATCGCGGTATAATCAAAGACCATGTCCAGGAAGCTCATAATCATATTCTTGATGTTGAAGTGAAGGATTTAGAGCACCAATGTTTAGAGGAGGGCTTCATCCGGGGGTTCCTAAAAGGAATCCGCTTATTGCAAAGATGGAGTATTGAGGATCTATCTCCACAAGTATTTGAAGACTCTTCAAATTCGGAGAGATGAAGTTGAGAGTGAGTCTAAGGGAGCATCTCCTTGTGAGGAGGCGTTGATATCACCAGCGATATGATGTAGCGTCACTTGAGGATGCATTTTTTTATCTATGTATTGTTATTAGTATATGAGAATCTTGATTCTTTTTATATCATCATGTTAATGATGAAATTTTTTTTTAGATGATATGCTCTTGTTTTATTTTTTATCCGGGAATTGGTGAATATTATTATGATGCTAACTGTACAAATGAGGTTGAATTGAATCCGAGGATTTTGACTAATCGAGGTTGTTTGTCAAAGTGTTACTTGATGTTAACTTGTATAGAAGAGGTGGGATGTCCACCAAGGACCTTTTGACCTATCTAGGTATCATCCAAAGTGTTACTTGATGATAACTGTATGGAAGAGGTGGATGTCCACCAAGGACCTTTTGACCTATCCTAGGTATCAGCCAAAGTGTTACTTGACTTCTCACCTATATGGAAGAGGTCCAATCAAGTCCTCTTGGGATTGATTATGCACCGATTGAGATACAATGTGAGTTGTATATTTCTCAAGTGGGAGGATTAAATGAAGAAACAAGCTTGTAAGGAAAAAGCTATAAATTCATTACTCGATAAATTCGGTGATACAATCATAAGACGATTTTAACACGGATATGAGTTTCAAGAAGAAATGATGACAACAACAATAAGTCTTTATCCCACAAAGTGGGGTTGGCTACATGAAGAAAATGACAAGCGAGACAAAATAAAAGTTGCAATAATTATGTAGGAATTCTTATATTTTGAGATTCTCAGTGTTCCAAGTTCGAGGTAAAGTTTTTCCCTCTAGATCCTTGAGCTTGAATGTTCTTGGTTTTACCATAGCTATAACCACATATGGGCTATCCCAAAGGGTTAGAATTTATTACGTTGAGGGCCTTTGCCTATAGCTTCGAGACTTCGCAGGACCAAGTCATCGACAAATATGAGATGGGGTTTTACTCTTCTGTTGAAGTGACGAGCTACCCTTTGGTGATAAGAAGAAGTCCGTGGCCATGTCACGAGTTTCGGGGAGTAAGTCCAAGTCTTTGTCGAGTTTTTCCGCATTACCATCATGATCGAATAATTGAACTATTGGACTTGAAACTCTCTATGAGTATAATAGCTATCAAAACACAAGTTATATGGTGTCTCACCAGTCGAGTTTGTGATGTAGTGCGGTAAGCCCAAAGAACATTAGAGAGCTCATCAACCCATTGACCCCAGCCTTCTCAGATGTTTTTTAATCCTTTAAGTATAGTCGTTGGCTTAGCGTTGGTTTGAGGATGTGCTATAGTTTCTCACATGCTGCGTCTTAAAAGGTTGTAGTAGAGTGAAAGTTTCCTTGTTATAAAATCCAGCACACACACAGGTATTTAAAGAGTGAACAAGAAAATTCCAGAAATTTTTACATGGAAAAACCTCGAAAAGAGGAAAAAACCATGGGGCCTAGCCCAACAAAAATCTTCCACTATGTATCTGTTTCAGAGTACAAAATTTTTCCCGATAATGAGATTACTGTATATGAAGGGAACAACTATGTAGTCGCGTTCAGTGGTAATTCTTGAGTGGTATGACGATGGTGAACAACGAGGGACATCGACTGATGATGAAGGTCACCATGATGGAAACCGACAGAGATTGACAACGGCGACAATCAGTGGCGGCGGTGGCGGTGGTGATGGTTTGACGTTGAGTGTGGTAACGCGATTATGCTTGGAGGATCTTCGCTTTAAAGCTCTCTCTCTCTTGGGCTCTCATAGGAATGAGAATTTATATGATTGGAGGTGGCGTCTGTAATACATGCAAAATCTGAACCACTCCACTTCATCGGACGGCTCAGAATGATTCTTTTGATCATTTGATGTATTTTAAGTATTTGAATGCTCAAACGAAGTCAGAATTATGAGATCTTGGGCTTGTTAGATTCGGCTCGTCAAGACGCTCGATTTGACTATAAACACTTCATGCTTAAGAGCTATTTATGGATTTAACGATATCCCAAAATTTCTAGGATATTTTAAGTGCTTGATCTCACTAGTTCAAGGATCAACTTTTTTACATCAAGATTAAATTCATTGTAGTAGAATTTCCAGTGTCATATCAATAATAAAAATAATTAACAAAAAATTATGCACAAATTTTATTTTATGATTAAATATATTTTAAATTAATTTAGCTTTAGCAATGGTTTTGACTGGCGACAATTAAAATTGCTGAAATTTTAAGCTCAGTGAAAAAAAAAACCGCCTTGCAAAATCACTGTTAAAAGGCATTTAAGCACAGACAACACATTACAATCGAGAAGATTTTACAATATGTTTAAAATTATAATAAGAATTTTTTTTAGTGGTTAAAACTATGATAATAGGCCTCGAGAACCGCTACAAAAACTATTTTATTCCTAGTGATGTAAAATAAATAAAGGTCACAAAAAATAAATTTTATATCAAACACAAAGGCAACTAAAATTGACTTGGACTTAAATAGGATTGTCTTTACTAGAACTTTAGTCCATCTTCAATTTGACAATCAAGAGTAATATTTGTAAGTGCTTGACTTTTGAACAATATGTACTAGCTACAACTTGGTTAAGCAGGAATCGTCATGTGTTCTTGGATAAAATTATAGAAGATGATGTGGTAAAGAAATTGTTAAATACAAGTATATTATTATAGTTACCCGAGTTAAGTATTAAGAGCATGGATATTTTAAGTCCAAACCTATTCAACAATATGGCTTTAATGCAATCGCCCATGAGCAAGTTAAGAAATTTAGGAATGTGCCTCAAAAAACAATTATCAATTAACTAAGGATTATAAAAAAAATAAAAACAAAGATAAAATGCATGAAGTATGATTGAAATCTTTTAGGCATAAATGAAATGCTACATGACTTACAAACATCATACACTCATTATCAAATGAAGCATCTAAATAGTAAAAATTTAGCAAGCATAACATCACTTAAATTTAAGGTTATTAAATGATTTAATGTTGAATAAATGATTATGATTAAAGGAATCATCAAGAGCCATCTGAAGTCTTTTGAGATTTTAGTCAAAATTATCAAAATGATGCTCAATAATTATAAACAAGCTTCCATTCTCTTCATTAGGAGGGCTTGGACTAAAAATTGGGTTAAGCTTATAGATTTGAAAATTTTATTACTATCCTTGATAATCATTGTCAGTAACTATTTGTTGCCGAATAGCTATCGCATGACAACCATCACCATTCATCATTATATGTTTGTAATTTTTCGACTAGTATGTTCTAACAACTATCATTTTTCAATTATCATGATTTATATATCATCACTTGATTGTCTTAATCTTATCACTATCATCTAACTATTGTAATTTAGTTACCATCATCTAATCATTATTCAATTGTCATTGTCAAATCATTTTTGTGCAACCATCAATATCCAACTACCATCATCTTATAGCAATCATTGACATCTACTATTTCAATCATAATCTCTATTACATTTACAAAGATCAAATAATTGCTCCTAGCTTCATAATCTCATTTCCTCCAATTATGGGAAAGAGAAAGCTTTGGTAGCCTTACACATAGTAGATTATTTTAACTAAGTAAAACGCCATGATTTGGTGACTTTGGTCCCCTTTTAGAATTTTTATATAAAAATTTTTAAGTCTCATGTGCCCTTTTTATTTATCTGTTTATTCGAAAAATCCTCAAGAATACAAGTAACTCTCTCTCTCTCTCTCTCTCTCTCTCTCTCTCTCTCTCTCTCTCTCTCTCTATCTACTGTCACAAAATTTCTAGCACTCAGTAAAAGTTATGGATAGATGTTAAGAAATGACCAATGTCGTATTCAACTTTAAATGATTTCGTTCCTCAAAATATTATCTCAATGATATAGAAATCTGGGGGGTAAGATTATTATTATTATTTAAAATTACATTTTAGTAGAGATATTGATCTAAAATAACGAACAAGATAGCTTATAATATATAATTGAATTAATTAGAACAAAAAAAAAAGTAACTTTACGTTTTCAACCAAACAATTGTCATGCATATTAAAAATGACGTGATAATTTTTAACTAAATGCCTACAAATGGCGAGAGATATGCCCATATATGTCATAGGCAAAGAGCTCGACTTTATGTCCAATATGTTAGAAACTTAATCTACGTTAAACGACACAGTAACTTATTTCAGATTTGGAGAAATCATCATGAAGACACCTGTGCAATTTGTGAAGGTGGAGAGATTAGTATGGAGCTGAGATATTCTAAAGAGAGAAGTTCTCATTTTTCTCATATCTCATCTTGAGTGAAAAGAATGCTCTCTCTCTTTCTCTCTCTCTCAAGAACACCCTTTTAGAAATGGAAGGTCAAAATCCATTCTTCTTTCTATTTGGACTCTTACATTACGTCTTCGATAATTTGTGAGATCAGATTTAGATAAATTTATTTTTTATCTTTATATATTTCCAACATATTCATCTTCAACATCATCAAAAGCTAGAAGATCACGATACAAATCATTTAATGATGAACATGCAATTAGCAGTAGTGTATATGGAATTAGTGTAACAACTTATTGCACCATCATTAATTGATGATAGCAGAGAAAGAAATATCATTGACACAATTATTCAGCTAATTAACAAAACCTAAACCTAATCTTTTTCAATGAGCTTGTGAATGAGAGCATGTCTATTTACACTAAACAAAACTTTTTGAAAATCAATCTTTGTGCCAAAGAGTTTAGAGATTTTTTTTAGAAATAAAGCTATTGATAAGATTATAGGCAAGAGAAATATCATTTTTGGGAGTTATTTGGAATCACTTTTAGTTTATATATTATATATTTAAAATATTTTATTTTATTTTAAAGTAAAATATATTTGATAGTAAGTTATTTTAAAAGCACTTAAAATATATAAAACTTAGTATGAATATTTCTAAAAATAAATCATAAAAATATACTAAATAAATATATTTTAAAACATAATTTTAAAATAAGATTTTAAAACATAAAATAAAATTGATCCTAAATAGACCCTAAGTATAACTTCTAGTGAAATATATAACAGGAGAGGAAGCCAAAGTCTCTTTTGAGATTACTTTTATCTTTTTATTTTTGTTTTATAAATTTATTTTATTTTATTTATATTTTGATTTAAAATAAAATATATTTGATAGTGATAAATTTTTTTAATACTCAAATCATCTAAAAGTTATTTAGAGTATTTTAAAAAAATATTATTTATTAAAAATATAATATAAAAATACTTAAAAATTCTAAACAAATATATTTTGAAAAAAAGTATAAAAATAAAAAACACAAAATAAAATTGATCTCAATCCGGCCCGTTAAAATTACTTTGCAGAAACGAATTGTATGATGAAATGGGCCTAACATCAGTTAAAAGAGTTGTCAAACATTTACAAAAAATTGCTAAAGCTGCATTCCCATAGAATCGATTTATTTTCTCTTTCATCAATATTGGAGCATTTTTTTTTTCTTTCAATTTCATCCTTACCTAAGCTTCGGTTCTATATTTGAAATAATAATAATTACCACATCTATAATCCAGTCGTGGCCTTCGATATCTGATACATTATTTAGACAATTTTTATATTAAATATTTTGTAAACATGAAAAATGAACCTCAGTATTCATAACAATTAAATGCAAAGAAAATAAGCCTAAAACTATTTCTCATTTATATCTGACAATTGTGCAAGGCATAATATGCAATCATTGATAATTTCATTTAAATTAACGTTCGCTGATTCTAAAACTGCATGCTAGAGGGCCCGTGTAAAATTGCATTTATTTTAACATAAAATATATTTCCTGTGTTATTTTTATTTTCATTTATTGATATTAAAATTTGAACTGCTTTAAAATTTTCACCACATTTGTGAAATTTTTTAAAAAACCAAAATAACCTGTTTTTTTTATTTATTTATTTATTTTTATTTTTTTTATTTTTATTATTATTATTTTTTTTTAACCAAAATAACCTGTTGATTTTGAACAAGTAGCAAGTTTTAAACTTTTATCAAATGAGAAACTCACAAAATACTTGTTAACTAGGAGTGCTAAAAAATAATCTGACACAAATCTAACTTGAAAAATCCGGATTCGGGTTGACCTGAATAATTTTTGAGTCGGATTCGGGTTAAAGAAATAGACCCGTTTGATATTTCGAGTGGGGTTCAGGTTGACCATCAACCCAAAATTGACTCAATTTTAATCAACTATAATTTAACTCGCAATTGACCTCAAACCAGAAATTGATCTGATTTTTATCCATGAACCCAAATTTGACTTAATTTTAACTTAAAATACATATATAAATAGATCATTTTGGGTTTGTAGTCAATCAGTTGAAATCAAGTCAGTTCAAGTTGAAATTTTGATCCATTTAATAAAGCGATGTGTTCAGAACTTATTCAGATCAATCAATTATTAGGCCGACATGACCAATTTGACATATTGTTTACTAAGCCAAATCTTAAAATACAATATTTAGAGAGAATAAATTTGCATAAACTAACTCAAAATAATAATAATAATTTTTTTTTATTAATTTTATTCAGGAATTTAATTGTATTGTAATTATCAATTTATACTATTACTTATAATGATAAAATATTAAATATTAAATATATGTATGTAACCTTGTACTGATACTTAGACCATCTTAATCTAGGCAACAGTTTAACAGCCCGTGGTGGAACTATATACGGATTATGGCCCAAAAAAAAACCGGTGGACTGCACGTCCTCCCTCCCACTTCACCACGCGTTCGCCTCATTGAGTGCCGATAACCTCCTCATGTCACGTGTCCCCTCATCTTCCTCAATGCTCACCCGTACAAAGCATCCTCCTCGTCCCCATCAAGCGCTCACGAAACACCTTACCTGCACATATACACTGCAAGTCTGCATCTCCATTACTTTCCTTTTTCTGAAGATGTCGGGACTCTCGCCAGTTGCACCACGCTCAGTCCCAGCGCCCTCATCAAGCCCCCGGACGCAGTAAAGACCCAGAGCATCATGGGCGGTGTAATGGGATCTCTCCGAGTAATCGAGCTACAGCTCGTTGCCTTCATAATGGTATTTTCCGCAAGCGGTCTTGTTCCCTTACTAGACCTCATCTTCCCCGCCTTCGCGACAATCTACGCAATATTGCTGTCCCGATTCACATTCCCCTCTTCTAAACAATCTTCCCACAAGCAGCGCCAGGTCTTCCACGGATCGCGATTCCAATTATATGTGGTCATAGGCACGACTCTGGGGCTTTTCCTGCCGCTCGCGTACGTGCTCGGCGGGTTCGCCCGCGGAGACGACCATGCGGTAAGATCCGCGACGCCGCATCTCTTCCTTCTTTCCTGCCAGATCCTGACGGAGAATGTTATCAGCGGGTTGTCGCTCTTCTCGCCGCCTGTGAGGGCCATCGTTCCGCTGCTTTATACTGTTCGGCGGCTCTTTGTGATTGTAGATTGGAACCATGACGTGTGGATGAACAAGACGCTTCCGGCGGTGGCTCCGATGAAGGAATTGACGTGGTTTTGGTTTGGGAGAGGATTGGCGGTGACTAATTTGGCGTATTTTGCGGTGAACCTGTTTGTGTTTTTGATCCCGCGATTCTTGCCTAGGGCGTTCGAGAGGTATTTTAAGGAGAGGGATGAGATTCACGAGAAGAAGGCGGAGAATGCGACGGCAGGCGGTGTGATGACGGCGGACGGCAAGGCAGACGAGAGGAAGAAGGCTGAATGAGTGAGGGGCGGTGGTTTTAGATTTAGGTTTGTCTTTCGCTTACGCGTGCCTGTGTAAAGGATGTGGTGTCATTGGTTTGTCTTTAGAGTTTAAATTTGTTGAATTATGGAAATGGTTTGTGTTTATTTTATTTCTGCATGATTGAGAAACAGAAAGATGATTTCAGTTAAAAAGAATAAATAATGGTTTGGATATGGTGAGTCAAATTAAATTTGAAATTTTGATGGATGACTCCTATTAAAATGATGTTATCTTTCATTGTACATTAGAATTATTGGATATTTTCATTCAGTTGATATGATTATATAAAAATATATACATCATTACTAAAAAGAAGTGTTTTAAATTTAAATGTAGGTGACATAATAAAATAAAATAAATATCTTGTGAATTAAATTAAATGGTTAAGCTATCTTCGACTAAAATGCTACTAAGAACGTGAATATGTAATGTGGCATCCACATTTTACAATAAAGAGTATAATTAACTTACTGTTCTTAAAAATTACCCATACTTTTAAAAGATGGTCTACTTTTATTTTATAAGAATCATGAAAGAGAAAGGAGATTTTGTATAATGCATCTTAGGCTAATAATTGAGATTTTGAGTGTAAAGTCTTTGTATGTATTATATATGTGAGTTTATGATTAAATTTATCAAATATCTCAAAGCAAAAGAGAGAATTTAAACTTTTTATTATAGGGGCCGGCAATTTAGTGATTTGCCACTTTTAAAATATTTCGTTAGTTTACTTGTGGCCACCTACTGAAGTTTTGCTGTTCCTACATTCTACTAGCACTATATTAGGCTTTGCTATTAGCACGTAATAAAAAATTCTATATAAAGAATTTAAAACTAATTTTCCCTGAGGATGTGGGATTATTTTATAAACACAAAAAATTTAATAAAAAATGTTATGCCTTGGTGTCAAACATAAATGATTTAAACCCAAAATTTTAATTTTTTACGTCAGAATATTAGCTAATTATGTAAATTTTAATTTAACTTAAACATTTGTATGCATAATGTAAGTATTTAAATATGATATAATTTTTGTTAGTTTTAAATTAATTTATAGTTAAAATTGTTAATTGTTGTCGATACACCATGAGTCGAATTGAGCTTATAAGATAATTGATCAACGGATGTTTAGAGCACAAATTAGAGTGAGGGCACTAAACATTTGCCCAAATGACCTCTAATTGGCGAGCGAACTTGCCATTGCGTTCGAGAATGTCGGCCGTCAAAATATAAATATTGCACAATGATCAATCAATCGTCAGTTGTCAACTCCCCATATCAAAGCCGGAGGTATCGATTTAAACCAAAGCGACATGTTCGTGAAATTGATTACGTCGTTACTTTTGAAACATCCAAATATATCAAGTAAGACTATTCAAACTCAATTTGGACAAATGCATGAAAATCAGGCGGTGGAGTGATAATGCGTATTTTGGTGAATTGATTTGATCCATTTGACATGATTTGAATCAAACAACCTCCGATCGAGAAACATATCGTGCCGTTGCGCTTGGAACATCGGAATAATCTTGAATCAATATATATATCAACCCTATATTGAGATTGGCGTAAGGTTCATATTAAAGTTGATTAAACAATAAAAAAATATTATTAAAAAGCCTAATGCCCTAATTCCCACTCAAGTAACCCATAATTCCTCTCTTCATGGCGAAGACGCGAAGGAATCGCATGACCCGATGCGAAAATACGTCGAGTCGCGCGTAGCTTTTCGTCGGACTCCAACTATTGGCAGCGTGTCGGTTTTCCGTTTTAGCTTGACGATAACATATACGGTGGTAAAGACATTTTCCCTGGCGACCGGCGTAAGCATCGTTGGAATGCGGAGGAATTTAAAGAAATATAGACGATTTAAGATTTAGGGTTAGTTTTTTGCAAAAGCAGCTCGAGAAATAGAAAATCTTATTTCCTTTTACAAAAGAACCATGAAGATGGAAGCGTTGAGGAAATAACAACCAATTTAGCTGAGGATGTATTAAATAGAAATTCATCGGTAATATTTTTCGTGCATTTTTTCTACGGTTTGTTAGTTTAGTTCTTGTTAAATGCAGAAGAATATGTTCATTACATCCAATTAATTTGGATGCTTTTTTGTTAATTTTATTTTTAGTATTATTTTATCATCTCGTACCTCTTTGGAGGTGAGCTTTAGAACTTCTTTTCCGGTATATTTTGTTTGTTTCTTGAGATAATGTTCATTACATTCAATGGAAGCATTTGGAGGCTTGGATGGTTTGGAGATATTTTGCATCTATCTGTACCTCTTTGGAGTTATCATTTATGACCTTTATTTCAGTTTATTTTGCTACTTCTTATGATTATATTTAGGGCATTCCAATGGAAGCATTTGAGGTTTGGATGGTTTTACTGGTATTTTGCATCATTACTCTCTTTGGAGAATGAGATCATTTTGACATTTATTTCAATTTATTTTTACTTATGATTATATTTAGATTATAATGGAAGCATTTGGAGACTATTTGGATGATTTACGGTGGATATTTTGCATATACTCTGTGTGTCTCTTTGGAATTTGAGATCATTTGTGACCTTTTTTTCTAGTTTATTTTGCCTATTTATTGAGATTATATTTAGGGCATTCCAATGGAAGCATTTGGAGACTGTTTGGATGATTTCTGAGGAGTATTTTGTATCACCATGTACTCTGCCTCTTTGGAGGATCATCATTTAGACTTCTTTTGCCGGTTTATTTTGCACTTCTGTGATTATGTTTAGCATTCCAATGGAAGCATTTGAAGGCATTTTGGATTTTAGATTTTGTATCTTACTCTGTACCTCTTTGGAGGTGAGATCATTTTGGGACTTCTTTTTAGTTTATTTTGCCTACTTCTTGTGATTATGTTTAGGGCATTCCAATGAAAGCATTTGGAGGCGGTTTGGATAGTTTAGTGGTATTTTTGCATCTCTTGTACCTCTTTGGAGGTCTGAGATCATTTGAACTTTATTTCCAGTTTATTTTGCCAACTTCTTATAATTATATTTAGAGAATTCCAATGGAAGCATTTGGAGGTAGTTTGAATGGTTTTTGGATGGTATTTTGCATATGTACTCTATGTACCTCTTTGGAGAATTATCATTTTGACATTTTTTTTCAGTTTATTTTGCCAACTTCTTATGCTTATATTTAGGGCGTTATAATGGAAGCATTTGGAAACTGTTTGGATGGTTTCTGGTGGGTATTTTATATCTGTACTCTGTGTACCTCTTTGAAGGGTACATATCATTTTTGACCTTTATTTTCAGTTTATTTTGCCTATTTATTGAGATTATGTTTAGGGCATTCCAATGGAAGCATTTAGAGGCAGATTAGATGGTTTATGGGTGGTTTTTTGTATCTGTATTTTATAATATATTTTGTATCTATTTGGCGGGTAAATGCGGTCGATGATGATGAAGTCGTGATGTCCCAAATTTGGGAAATTCCTTGGGCCATTGTTCAAATGAAACGGAGGCGTATGCAACTCAGACTATGCATTAAATTGGCTTGTTGGAAGGACCATACTAGTTATTGGCTAAACTCAAAGAAATTGAAATCAAAAGATTTTCTATGTGTAAAGTTGGGAAAGAAGTCTCTAAATGGCTTAACAAAATTCAGAAAGTTTGATACAAGAAGCGGTTGTCCAATGATTAGATTCTATTAATTTGGAGGGACGATTAAAATATCTGAGAAAGTCATAATCATTCTTTGGCGAGCCCGACCTACATCTTCTCGGATCACACATTACAAGTGATGAGAAGGTCGTGTTGAAGACAATGATAGAGGCTATTAGAGCAACGATGCATTTATCTAGCGAGGAAGTTAGCGGAGTAGAGAATATCAGTTCAAGAGATGCTTTCAATTTTATTGAAAGAGAAAAGATCGAGTTGTGAATGGTGCGATAATGCACTAATACAATTGTTTAAGGAAAGGCAAGGATGGGATGTTTGCATGGGATGTGCAAGTTGATGAGTCATTGCTTAGTAAGTTTTTTTAGCAATGTCTAGATAGAATATGATTATTTTGGGGATGTGAAAATTTTTGAAACAATCGACTCAATAAATATAATCTTGTTTGTGCCCTCTTGTTGGAGTGAATCATCAGCAAAATATATTTTAGTAGCCTTTTATCAAAAGACAATTGAGTCATTCTCATGGCTATTCCAAACATTCTTTGGTTGATGAATGTGAGACATCTTATAACAATATTTCAAGATCGTATGTGAGCTATCAAAATTATATTATCGCATACTCATCATAGGTTGTGCAATGGCATATTTCAAGAAATCTCCTTCCAAGGTTCATTACTTTAATAGTAATACGATAGTACAAAGCTATTTTATAAATGCATGAGTAAGTATGACTCGAGGAAGAGTTTAAAAGGCAGTGCGCCATTAGAAGAAGAGGTAATTTGCATGATCATGCTTGCATCGAGCTTTATAAGATTAGATCAAGTGGTCCCTTGCATTCAGGACTCATTCGCATGGGCATCTTGTCAGTAATGTAGTGAGTCTGAACAATGTATCGATATCTAAACCAACAAGTTCGCTCAATTGTTTCTTGGGGTTGGAAAAGGTTATGGAGACATGGCATGGAATGAACATGACAGAAGACTTCAAGTGTAGCATCATCGATTGTTCATTGTTAAGACTAGTCAATTCTAAAATAAGCTATGTTTTATACAAGAAAGGTTTACACTATGTTTGAAGAGGAATTTTTGCATGGAGTTGGAGGCCTATCGATCTAAGTCAGAAAGCACCATGGAGTATTTGTGAGAAACTTAGAGAATAAAAATGCATCCAAATACATTGCATTTTGATAGGACTACCTAGTAACTTGTACTTGCAAAAAATTTGAAATGATGGGATTACTTTGTGCCTTGTATTAGTTCTTAGTCGGGGAAGATGTTGTGCATTCCGACAAGTATCTTCTCATCGATGGTCTAGAGCAAGAGGGATATTTACATTGATAGTGCATATAGAAAATTAAGAGATAGAAAATGGAAATGCTAGCATTTTTTGAACCACATAAGTCGATATGCATATCAAATAAGCGAACAGGATAAGAGGACTATATGCTTAGATGCCTAAAAAAACTATATGATGATGTCAACTCTATAATAAGGTGGAATTCTCCTCCAGCTGACAAAGCAGTTAAGAAGAAGAAGTCAACCACAACAGATAAAGAAAAGACATCTTAAAGATCCAATTAAACAGCGTCAAAGGGTGTTTCCAACTCAAGGCTTAAGGGATATTGGAGAGATCCAAGAAAGCCAAGAGTAATTTTCTATTTGCATATTAGTTTTTAGTATTTTAAATATTCTTTCCCTTACGCTTTTTTTTTGTTGCGAAACCAAAGTACTGATCGATAGTGTTCTTTGAGCGTGTTTCGTCACAAGTTGCATCACCTTTCTCTATTAGGCCAAAGTATTTTTCAGAGGTACGCATAAAATATCACACATCGATGCTGTAAGAAATCATCAACTAATAAGATGTTCTACATGCGAATTTAACTCGAGCTCCACAATCAATCGGTGAAGGGTACCTAGGCGATGATGGATATTATTTCAGAAAATATTTTGATGCATGACATTATCGGTTTTGTGTTCTTGATTGTCTCTTTTCTTGCTTTAGAGTCCCAAAGATGACTCTCTTTAACTTAACGACACCAAGATGTTTATTTGTATTTAGCTAGGGATTTTGTCTTTGTTTTTTGTAGCTCTTTAAGCAATAGTGATTGAGTTAATCCCTACTAAGGATCTTGTAATCATTATCATTGCAATATGTGCAATAAATAACAAATCATTTATTGCCTTTTTTCTAGTTTATTTTTCCTGATTCTAGAAATAATGTTCATTACATTCTAGCTCAGGCAATTTGAAAGCTATTTGGATGGTTTCAAGGGGGTATTTTGTATCTGTACTCTGTGTACCTCTTTGGAGGGTACAGATCATTTATGGACTTTTTCCATTTATTTTGCCTACTTCTTATGATTATATTTAGGGCATTCCAATGGAAGCATTTGAGAGGCTGTTTGGATGGTTTAGGTATTTTGCATCTGTACTCTGTGTATCTCTTTGGAGGGTATAGATCATTTTTGACCTTTATTTCTATTTTATTTTGCCTACTTCTTTTGATTATGTTTAGGGCATTCCAATGGAAGTATTTGGAGGCAGTTTGGATGGTTTCTAGGTAATATTTTGCATATGTACTCTATATACCTCTTTGGATGGTATAGATCATTTTTGACCTTTATTTCCAGTTTATTTTGCCAACTTCTTATGATTATGTCTAGGGCATTCCAATAGAAGTATTTGGAGGCAGTTTGGATGGTTTCTGGATGGTATTTTGTATCTGTACTCTATGTACCTCTTTGGAGATATATTTTTATTTTTTTTTTTAGTTTATTTTACTTCTTATGATTATGTTTAGGTCATTCCAATAGAAGCATTTGGAGACAGTTTGGATAATTTCTGGGTGGTATTTTGCATATGTACTCTGTGTACCTCTTTGGATGGTGCAGATCATTTGGGACCTTTTTTTCCAATTTATTTTGCCTGTTTATTGAGATTATGTTTAGGGCATTCCAATGAAAGCATTTGGAGACTGTTTGGATGGTTTCTGGGTAGTATTTTGCATCTGTACTCTGTGTACCTCTTTGGAGGGTACATATTATTTTTTACCATTATTTTCAATTTATTTTGCCTACTTCTTACGATTATGTTTAGGGCATTATAATAGAAGCATTTGGAGACTGTTTGGATGGTTTCTGGTGGATATTTTGTATCTGTACTCTGTGTACCTCTTTGGATGGTACAGATCATTTGTGACCTTTTTTCCAGTTTATTTTGTCTGTTTATTGAGATTATGTTTAGGGCATACCAATGGAAGCATTTGGAGGCAGTTTGGATGGTTTCTGGGTGGTATTTTACATCTGTACTCTGTGTACCTCTTTGGAGGGTACAGATCATTTTGAGACTTTATTTCCAGTTTATTTTTCCAACTTCTTATGATTATGTTTAGGGCATTCCAATGGAAGCATTTGGAGGTAGTTTGGATGATTTCTGGGGGGTATTTTGTATCTGTACTCTCTGTATCTCTTTGGAGGGTACAGAGCATTAAGGGATTTCTTTTGCCAGTTTATTTTGTCTATTTCTTTTGATTATGTTTAGGGCATTCCACTGGAAGCATTTGGAAATTAATTGGATGGTTTCTGGGAGGTATTTTGCATCTGTACTCTCATAATGTGGTGACAAATTTGAAAAGCCTCTTAATCTATTGTATTTACAATATTCAGTAATTGAAAATAATTATTATATAATTAAATGATAAACATTATCTCTTTTGGACAAGTTTCATTACAGTTATAACAGAATTAAATTTTTCATATTACAATGCGACGAAAAAGATACTATTTTTTAATAATAAATTAACTTATTTTATTTTTGTTTCATATAAATAGACAAGTCGGTCGATAAGGTTCAAGTTAATATTCAACTTCATTTCACTCATGAGCATACTAGAATACATATGAGTTAATTTTTTTAACTGCTTTATTTTCATACTAAAAAAACAACTAACAACAATCATAATCGTATTTTAATACATATCAGTTAAAATTAAAATTGTTAAAATATCATGATTTTACAATCAAAATTTACTTACACCAACCATAATTTTATAATAAAACTTTTAAAAAAAAAGATAATCCCTAATGGCCGGTAATCCTAATTTAATTTTATGCATTAATTTTATGCATTCTATTTGGACAACATTTATTTTATGCATTAACAAAATGATCATAACATAAAATGATTTCAAATGATTTCTTTCAAGATAGCCCCAAAACCAAATCCATAAGATAAAAAATATGATTGCCGGAGTAAAATATTATCCCATAGTAAAATATCAGCGAAATCAAACTATATGAAATGAGAGAAAAAAAGTTACAAAAGTAGGGTAAAATATCATCCAGATCCATAAGATCCATGCACTTCAAAATAGCTAAGTCTTCGAAGCCACCAAACCGATGCATTATAAAAAATCTTATATCAAATTAAATACTATTGTTCTCACTTTGGATTTTTAAGTCCCAAACAAAATGTAGCGTAAGCGAACTAAGCCCTAAATATATTCATCTTCTTTGGCCAATCCTGGTGGTCTACCCAGTCCAGGGGTTTCTTGATTCTTTTCCATGTATTTGCGGACAAACATTCCGTAGTACTATTTTCTTGGTGGTATCCTCACCATTTTGATTGGCCATTTTGGATCTCTAAAGGCGGCATCTTCAACAAGTAATTTGATCGAATAGCGAACATAATCTCAATAAGTTGGCAGAAAAAATAGTTAAGAAGAACCAAATTTGAAAACTATTCTTACAATCTCGGAAGAATGCTCTTATGGGTTGGTTTGGGTAATGAGTCATAAAATACTGCACGACTTAATATGCCCCGAGGAGTGTCAGTCTTTGATTATCTATAGGCATTAAGATTAACTTCGACCACGACCTGTCTGCGATGATCTTTGGATGAACATTTTGCTTTCCGTCTTTAGGCCGTACCTAGCATAACTCTACAGGAAAAGAAGAGAATGATTATAAATTATAGCTTTTACCTAAACAAACAAGAACTAAATTGTAATACCCAACATTCACGTGGGGTAACATACCAAGCATGAAATGTACAAATAGGACATCTGACCCGGACGAGCGAATACTTCTGGTATAAGAAGTGAAGGCATCGATGTGTATGAGATATTGATCTCGAACTCATCGATCGCCTCGTGTAATGATATTCGACATGAATCTTTGTATCACCCTGCAAGTGATAAATATTTTAAATTGATCTTAATTTCACGAATAGGTTATTTTATGTATGAAGGAGCTGATTGAGGATTGACTTACTTCTCCTCGAACCGGGAGCATGATGTGTCAATAAGATCGAGCATCGAAAAATAGACGGATGAGAACTCAACATGAAGTGCCTCGATGCTTACAACGAAATTACTAATGATGAAAGTTAGTGATGAAGAGCTAGATTACTATGAATAAAGGATCGATCTCGAGATGATTCATTCTACCTCGATGCTCCTCCACCACAATGATAGCGATTCATGGGTCATCGACCTTTATTAGCTCATCTTTGCAACCTATAAAAAAATTTAGTGAAATCTATTTTATTATCTCAAATTTAAAAGAAAGTAACTTAATACCTCTAGCTTCTCATCTTGAGTGGAGGCCACCACATCACTTATTTTTGCTCGAGACTTCCTGTAAGTGTGTGTGAAGGGAGAAGTAACAACTTTCCTCTTTCTTTTTTCGCTTCACCTCAATCTTTTTTGGGCATGCATGTGTAGTGGTGGCCTCATAAGAACTTCTGAGTCAATTCCATGGGCTTCCCCTTGAGTATCCAACTCCAGTGAAAGCTCAGTGGTAGCCTCCACAAGAGCTTCCTCTGCACTTCGAGGGCTTTATAAGTGGTAGCCTCCTCAGGGGTACCCTCCATAGGGGAAGCTCCTGTGATAGCCTCCTGAAGAGTTTCCCCTGTGGTGACCCCCAGAACCTCCCACATTGTGGTGGTAGGACCTGCACTGGAAAGAACTTCCTCGATAGCGACGAACCCAAATCAAACCCATCCATCTCTCATCATTGTTGCATGAAAAGATAATCTTGTCTCTTTCAAGTCCTTGAAACCAAAGTATCCTCTCCACCGCAAAGTTTGTGGGGGGTAGTAGCAGAGGGCAGGCTAGAAACACTGGACGGGGGGAATATCGAGGAGAGACATATGGAGAGTCAGTAGGGGCTGCACTACTTGGACTTAAAATGGGACTGCTATCGCTCCACATGTGTGTAGATTGTTGGGGGACAATGAAGGAGCCAGTTCTCCTCTTCTAATATGTCCTCGAATGAAAGGCATACCACAGGTAAGATAAAAAATGTGAAGACATACAACATAAATAAAAGACATTCTTATATGAAGTGATATTATTATATGTCACTGGTGTCCTCCCATAGTGAAAGCATTTTTTTGAAACTCTATTTTGCCCTTGACATCAGGCTGTGATTCGGATATGTGGGCTTATGATGCTTATGCTGCTCATATCTACAATGAATATTTTAAGCGGTAAACTTCAACACATTAAATTACAGTCTTGGAGATATAAAACATACCATCGAAGAGTGACAAAGCCACTCGTATAGCGCCCTACGGGTGAATCTTTGATGCTATAACATCAAATTGAAACTAGAAAGTCCCAAATGGCCGTTGTATTACAAATCTATCTATGTCACTCAATTATGCCACCCATAATTGTGATATACAAAAAATAGATTTGATGTATGTACAATGCCTAAAGCGTACTTCTGAACCGAGCCATCCAAATTCTCAAGTTGATTCTTGTAGTCGATGAACTAAACTGACATCGATTTACCATAAGACCTTCTCCCCTCTATTTGGCATCTCTATGCAACTTCATTGGGGTAAAAGGAATGCTATCACAAAAGAAAGCTTTTCTATGTCCCTGACAGATCGATGTAATGGCGAGTCTTGCTTAATTATGAGTCTAATGAATTGATGGAGATGAAGCCTCTTTAAAATGTCGTGCTTTATCATAAAGCGTTTGTAATATTATCGAACAGTTCTTATAGTGAGTAGAAGTTATCTATTCAGGACATGATAAACTTCAAAAGAAAAGTAGTGTAATAATATCGTACCCTCCAAAGAGTCACAAAATATATGTAAAATATCCCAAACCATCAACCAAATGCTTCCATTGGAATGCTAAACATAATCATAAGTTGGCAAAATAAAAGAAAAAAAACATAAATGATCTGCACTCAAAGAGATACATAGAGTCTGAGATGTAAAATAACCATCCAAACAATCTCCAAATGCTTCTATTGGAATGACCTAAACACAATCATAAAGTAGGCAAAATAAAAAGAAGTCCATGATCTAATCAAAGGTACAAAATTATAGATGCAAAATACCAGAAACCATCCAAATCCTCCAAATGCTTCCATTGGAATGCCCTAAATATAATCTCAATAAATAAGAAAATAAAGCGGAAAAAAAGATCATAAATGATCTATACCCTCAAAGTGCAGGAAATCTGAATGCAAAAATATAAACCATCAAGCCTCCAAATATTTCCAAATATAATAAGAAGTTGGCAAAAAAAAAGCTGGAAATAAAGGTCAAAATATATGTACCCTCAAAGAGGTGAGTCTGAGTATATAAAAACCATCAAACCATCAAATTACTTTCATTTGAATAATGAACATAATCTCTGAAAGCAGCTAAGGAAAGCGGAAAAAAAGCCACAAAATATTATGTACCTTGAGAGAGAGAGTGCAGATACAAAATAACATATAAAAATAGATCTTTCATTGAAGAAGCACTAAATCCAAATTCAAGTTCAGAATACATGTAATACCCTCATGTAGTCACCTACTTTGATTTGCTATATCACGAAGGGTGGATGTATACTCATGGAAAAATCTTTCATTGAAAGAAAGCCCAAATTGTTATGAGAGGAATGTGAGCGTTATTTCTCGTTCTTCTTCTCGCTTTTGAGCAGACGGGCAGTTGGGCCAAATAAAGCTAACACCATCCATAATGATTCCATCCATTATGTTCGCTCCATTAATGCTAAAGCGGGAAAAAATTGGGACATCATATGGTTGGAGTCCATAAAGCTCTCTCAGGACCCTCATTTTCCATATGACCTGCGTTTGACCTCCCTCACTCTGATCCTCCTCCCTCTGCTCTTGTTCATAATAAATCATGCAGATCCTAGAAAAAAGGAATGGCAAAACCATTCCCCCTGTTCCTCCTCCAAAGAATGCGGTTCTCTCATTTTAAATAACATTTTCTCTCGTCAAGCATGCACTTCCTTACTGTATGTTTCCTCTATTTCCTTTTCTTCCCTAGCAAAACACTTCTGCATAAATTCTCCTCTCTTTCCTTTTTCTTTTTTGAAACATTTCCTTACCTGTAAGTTCTCCCTCTCTTTCCCATTTCTTCCCTAAATCTCCTCCCATTTTCTACAACAGCAGCATTCACTTGTGGATACCCCCACTATCATTCTCTCTTGATTTCTTAGAACTAAAGATCCGATTAAACCTCCTTCTCTTTCTCGTCACTTAACCAGCAACCATCCTCTTGAAGATCATTACAAATAGGAAAATAAATGAAATGTGTATATATATATATATATATATATATATATATATATATATATATATATATATATATATCTCATGTGTATTGTGTAGTGCGAAATGCGTGCTTGTGTCTTTCTTTCGATTTCATGACCCCTAATGCCCCCTATGAAATTAACTGTTCTCGAAGAGGGAAGAAAAAAAAGAAAAAAAGGAAAAAGAAAAAAAAAAAAAAAAAAAAAGAAAAAAGGAGAACGGCTATACCGTCAGATCGACTTCATCCTAAAACTAAAATCAATTTTTTCGAGCGACCGATCATCATGACGGATCCCGAGGCGGCGTCTCAGATTAATTCGAGGCGATCTAAAAACTAAAATCCCTCTAATTTCGCTTCGACTTTCCCACCTCTTCTCTTCTCTTCTCGGTTCTCTTCTCGGTTCTCTACGTCGGCGTCGTTACATTTGCGGTATCTTGGCGGATATCGATCGTCGATCGATTAGTGTTTGGTTTGATTTGATCGGTGGTGAACGTATCCTTGTGTGCTTGGTTTGCTTCCTTGCTCGAAATACTTTCGATTTTCTTTCATTTCGATTAGTAAGTATTTCATGGAATCATTATGTTGGTTATTTCAATTGTTTACGTTATTCCATTATTTGAGGTTACTATTGGATTTGGGGATGTTTAGTTTTGGTTCTTTAAGCATTCATGCAATCATGCGTATCTATGTTTTTTTTCGGTTGGGGACACAGGGTACTTTGCGGGGTTTGTAAGCGATTTTATGTAAGCATCATAGCATGTACGGTTGTTTTAGTTCGTTACGGCGCAGGTTTGTAAGCTTGTACGATTGTTGCCTCACTTGCCTGTTGGCTCATGGCTGTTGAATGTTGTGGCAGTTGCATGATTGCATCTGTATTTCTTTCATTTCCTAATTGTATTTCTTTCTTCTAGTGTGGGCGCATCTTTTCTGTTGAATGTCGTGCCTCTGCCGACTGCCTAGTAGGAACTTGGCTTTGCTGATTGCTGTTGCCTCATGCCTATTGGAGGTTATTTGTTGCTATGAAGGTTGTTTACTTGTTTAGTCTTTGTCTTGTGCATCCATGGGACATGTTATGATGTTCACATGCCTTTCCTTTAGTGACTTGGTTGTTACATTTGATTGTTGCCTTGTTGGTAAATGTTGTCATGTTGATAGATCATTTCTTGGTTGTAAATATATGGGGATCTTTTATGTATAATCCAATCTTTAAGCAGATTTCTTGATTGTTTTAAGTGATTTCATTGCTTTTGTTTCATTTCTTATAGACACAATGGCAAGTCCTCTAAAAGTAAATCTATTAGTTTTCAAGTGGCAAGCTTACTATGATGATAATGCAACAACTCAAAATGAGAGTGTGTGAAATAAGCGGCGTTAAGATCAAGGGTAAGAACAACGATCGAAGTTTGGCAACACTGAAATTACATAACGAAAAAGGGAAAAATGGTGAAGTTTAAATGTAATTATTGTGTTAAATCATATGTGAAACAAAAAGCTGGAACCACATCTCGAGTTAAGTAGACACTTCAAATCAAATCACTATAGCAAGTTGATAACAAGGGAAAGAAGCAAAACTATTTGATCCGAGCGAGAGGATTTAGAAGCTGGTTCAATATCTAGTTTATGTGTTTAATACCGATGATCATTCTAGAATAAAAATATTGTGGCTAAGATGATTATTGTTCATGAATATCCATTTATGATAGTTGAACATCTATGGTTCAATATTGATGAAATCGATGAATCCAAATTATCATAAAATTTCAAGATTTGGCATCAAGAGGAGTGTATGAAAGTTTATGGTGAAAAGATAAGTTGAAAAAAAGTTTGAAAGTTGTTGAGAGAGTTTGATTACTTGGTATTGGACTTCAAATCAAAATAATTGGTTATATGTGTCTTCTGCATTACATTGGAAATTACAATCTAGGATAATTAGTTTCATTGATTTGGATCCTCTCCTAGTGGGTGATTTAAGGCAATTTAAAGTTTGTTGCAATGGGGTCTCTGAACAAAGTTAGTACCATAACTTTGGACAATGCATCATCTAATGATGTAGCGAAAATCAAAGCTTTATTCATTAGAAGATCGGTTTTCTATTGATGGGTGATTTCTTCCATGTTCGATGTCTTCATATTTTAAACTTAATGGTGCGGATGGGTGAAAGAAATCGTTCAATACGAAAGGGTAAGAGAGTCTATTTTATTTATAAAAGATCTCCGGGTACATAAATTTGGAGAGATAGCAAAGGCAGATTGGCTTATCCACATCAAAGGCACTTTGCATTGATGTGCCAACTTGGAACTCCACATACAAGATGTTAGAGTGCTTTTTTATTATAAGAATGTTTCTGAATATGCTTTGATCGGATTATATATGGTTGCCCTCTAGAAGATTGGGTTAATTTTGAGAAAGTAAGAGCTGCCTTTTTTCATCGCGAAATTTTTTCAGTTCATCCTATCTCTGAAATAGATTGCTTCCCCAATCTAGTTCTAATCAAGAGAATATTGGATCGAGAATGCTCATCTAGTACTATTTTTATTTCAAACATGGCATATGATAAATTTGATAATTGAGTGTTTGTTCATTGTTATTTTAGATTGCTTGCATTTTAGATCCTAGAATTTTTTATCAATTACTACTACCCCAAATTTATGATGTTCACATTGTGAATGAGAAGAAGAACCTATAAAACAAAAACTTTTTTACTCTTATTACTGTTGATATGCGACTACGGGCAAAGAAACTCGAAGCATCCACCTCAATCTGAAAGAAACACATTTGAAGGTGGTAATGCTTCACATGATGATTGGCGGGTTTGTATGACTTCATAGATTCTGGCCTCTTAGTACCACGAAGTCGATCGGAGATATACCTTGATGAAGCATGTGTGAAATGCAGTTAATTTGACATTTTGGAGTGGTGGAAAATGTCTGCTATGAAATATAAAACTCTCTCAAAGATGGCCAAAGATATTTTTACCATCCCAGTAACCACCGTTGCTTCTGAATCAGCTTTTAGTGCTGGTGGTCGTGTACTAAGCGATTATAGAAGTTCAATTTCACCAAGAATATTAGATGCTTTAGTGTGCTAGATTCATTTTGCATATAAATCATCAAAAGATCCATTGGTAATATTATCTTACTTTTTTATTTTATAGTACAATTCTCTAGTCTCTTCTATTCATATATGAGTATCTTTTTTAATCTATTGCAATTTATTCGATGCTCTTGTGGAAGAGAACTTGGTTATAAATGTACGAAAGCTTATCACGGTCATATATGAAAATCAGGTGATATCATTTCAGTTTTGGAGACTTTTCTACCAACATACTATTTGATCATTTTTTTGTGACGATTCAATTTGTATATATTTTTGGAGGCTATTTTCTTTCATCAATGTAGGCTATGTAACATCACATTATATTGTTTCTTACATTGCTTTAATATTTTTAGTGGATGGATGCGATATGATGCCCAATGATAAAATTGAAGCGAGATTGATTAATGGAGGCTTTTTGATTAATTTTTATACTAATAGTGAAATGATTTGGTCGATGATCTAACTTTGAGGCCATTTCATCGTTTGGGGTGACATAATAGTATATTACTTGATAGTTGATATTGTATGTAAGTTTCACCTAGATTTGAAATTTTTTGCTTGACATTATAAACATATTGTTTCATCTTACATTCTTACTATATTTTATCTCTTGATGCATGCAATAATATAAAATTTTGGGTTGCAATTTTATTTTGACTTTACAAACCTATTTGCTTCATCTTGTCATCTTCCATAGTTACAAACTTACAATCTTATATATTTTATGTACTAATGCATTCTACATTCCTTACATGATTTGCATTCTACATTTTGCTTAGTTAGTCACCCTAAAATAAAGAACTCAACTCAGTTTTTTGAGGGCACAAGTCATAGGTTACCATTTATAAGATTTCTTGAGATTGTAGCAAATGATTTAGCCAAGTTTCATTCAAGATTATGTTGAGCTTCCCATGCGGTATACTATCTTGTGATCATATATTCATATCATCATATGTGGTTGTCTAATTGTCTTATTTTTGGTGGCCTTATAGTGATAGTCTTGGCTTGGAGATTTCTACATTCTTACATGGTTGTGTGTTGTCTTTGCATTTTCCCTTTTTTGTAGTGTATGTCTGCTCGGTATCCCTCTTTCACTCTTTGGGAATTTGGAGAGTTTTTGTTTGCCTCTCTAACCTAACCTTGACAACCTTGTTGGTTGTTCCTTTTCTGCTTTACCTTTGGTCTTCGTTGCTTATTAAGGTGTGTTGGATTTATTGGCTAAGTGTGTAACTGTGTTGGATTTTTTGGTATGTTGGACATTGGTTATTTTTTTATGTTGGTTGATTGGTTCACTTGGTTGGCTATTTCGGAATTTGGATCACTTGGATGTAGGGGTGTGTTTGGTGTAATGTAACTTGTGTAACTTTGGCTCTTAGCTTTGGCTTGATTCTTTCTGCCACCCTCTCTACTCATCTGTTGGTATTCTTTGTTGTGTTGGCATATTTGTTAGCTGGTGCGTTTTGTTATTTTTTGCCTTGTTGCTTTACTAGGCTCAACCTTGTTCTTTGTGTTGGATTTATTGTTGGACTTGGACACATTATTTATTTTTTGTGTTGGTTGATTGGTTCACTTGGTTTTATTTTGGAATTAGGATCACTTGGAGTTGGATGGGTGGATGTGTAACATGTGTTGGTATTTGGGTATGTTATTGTTTAACACATGTGCGTGTTGGTTGGGCCCTTGCTGAATTTTGGGGTTCTGATTTCTGAACTTCTGATGTGCTCTTTTGGGTGTTGGCTGGCGCATGTTTGTTGGTCTGGGTGCTTTTTTGGTTATTTTGTTGGGTGTTAGGTGGCGCGTAGCTGGAGTCGTTTTTTGTTATTTTGTTGCCTTGTTGCCTTGGTGGTGGTGTGGAGCCGTGGAGGATATGAGATCTAGTTGGCTTATCATGAAGAATTTTGCTTTTTTTTTTTCGACGATGATGAGAAGAGAATATATTTGTAATTTGGGTAAATTCATTTGTTTTGCTTCATTATTTGTGGCAAACCTCTCATTGGATAAGCAGCAAGAGCCTTTATTCGCTTTTCGACTCCACTATATTAATGCATGATATTTTTGATTTGTGAGGTTTTGTCACTTTTTGCAAGGGATTTATTTTTCTATCTTTAAGGCTCTAATGGATGGCTTTGGCAACCTAGAGGTTGGAGCATTCAATTATTGAAGTAAAATATAAAATTACAAATTTTAAGCTAATTAGAATGCTTGAAGATGGATATTATTTTCTCGACTCAGAGTCCACAAACAAATTTATATCGGTTTGAAACAGTTTTACGGCTTAAAATGCAATATTTTTGTCATTTGTCAATTGTCAATCCTTCTTTTGCTGACAGAATTTGCAATCAATGAATAATAGTTCCGTTTGTGAAGCGGATGGAGAAAAATTACATTGTAGTTATGTGAAACAATCGAGTTTTAATTTTTTTCAAAAGAGCAATCATGTATTCATGTAAATGCCTTTATGCTTGATTGGACACAAATTATAGAATCAAGTTCAATGCAGTAATTTTCTTTTGTTGTATGTTGTTATGTCTTAATAAATTATAAAATGGCTAAGTAATTTTAGTTTCGTTTTTGTTTTGTGGTAATAAATTATAGAATCAAGTTTGATAACTCCATTGCATTTGTGAGCTCAATTGTTTATAGTTAATGCTTTTACAAAAGAATATAGTGAAGAATATAGTGAATGAAATGCTTAGTTGTTGATTTTATAATTAACTTGCTATTATTATTTGTGATTTGTCAAGAAAAGATTTGTAAAATTTAAAATTAACTTGCTATTAATAAGAAAAGTTTTATTTATTCTTTTTTTTGTTGGCTATTTTAATAATAATGTATGTATGTGATTGGTGAAATTATCAAAGTAATTAAGTTTATTATTATATTGTTATTTTATTTTCTTTTTAGCAAATTATTTATTAAAATGTTAATGGTTTACCGAATAATATTTGTTTATTCTTGTCTTCTTGATCAAACTAATTTGAATATAGGTGTATATCAATTTTTTTTCCTTTATAAATCTAAAAGAATGAAAAATGTAAGTCATCTTAAGTAAAAAAATGCGTTTAAATGGATTTTATTTTAAACGAGCTCGTTTGTATTTGGCTCGATTGGATTTCGAACCGCACGGGCCGATCCGATTGAGCGGCTCGAAATCACATTCGAGCCGGATCGAGCTCGAGCTCGATTCGATCCGACTTGGCTCGACTGAAACGACTGAGCTTCGAGCTCCAATTTTGCGAGATTCTATATGGCTCGGAATCGCTCGAACACACCCCTGATAGGGTGTAGCGGGTGTGCAAACCAAAAAAAAATTGTTAGATGTCTCTCCCCTAGCCCAAATATTGTCGAAATTTCATCAAATCTTGGACTTAGAAAAAAAATGGAGGAATAAAAAAACTGGCTTAAAAGTACTAAATAAAGAAATCTAAAGCTAAATTCAAATTAAAAGAATCAAATAAAAAAATATATGATGAAAAATAATGTGAATATGAGCGTTAAACAAAAAAAATCTAAAACTAAATTCAAATTAAAAGAATCAAATAAAAAAATATATGATGAAAAATAATGTGAATATGAGCGTTAAACAAAAAAAAGAGGTTTATAAAAGAAATCGAGCAAATTGGAAGCTTACCTAAATTTTGAGCCCTCCTCCTCTTTAAAGTACTTCAAAATCAAACATATGAAAGGAAATCCCTAAGCATTTCAATAAGCATCATTTCATGGCCTACTCATAAATATAAGATGGATTCTTAATTGAATAATCAAATCCTATTACAACTTGTATTGGGGATTGAGTTAAGTAACTGATATTTGATATTGAAGCTAAAAATTCATTCTTGAGTGAGAGAAATATAAATAGGATATTGTAAACTTTCAAAGTATTACAATTATATTGAGAGGGTCAAAGTGATTTGAATGGAATATGTAGTAGGATAAAATGCTTGCCAAAGCACATAAATCATTATGCAACATAATGAATGGATAGAAATAATAAAATAGAAAGATTCAAATTAAAACTTATGTTATATTCGAAGGTTCATTAGTGAGCATAGTTGATGACTTTCGGTGATCTCAAACAGTATGATAATCAATATAATGAAGGGATCTTAATGAACAAATGTCTCATACTTAACTCCAATTACATGAGTTGAGAAGAGTTAAAGAGATTTGAGTAAAATTTACAAAGAATTGATGGCTCGCCAATGGATTTGAATATAATCCTTGCAATATTTCATGTCAAGTAATCTAAGAATTAAGTTGAACAAATGATCAAATCACATGAATCTTGCAACAAACTCTGAATCTAGCTTGGAAATACAAATGGAATTCAAGCATGACTTAAGCAATAAGGCTTATATTTAATAAGCTAAGTTGAAAGAGGTATAATAGCTTGTCTATGGGTGAGAATAAAAGTTGAATATGCGGTTTAGCAAATATGTAAAATCCTAGCAATATGCATAAGCTAAATAGCCATTTTGTTTTTGCTATCAAGTTAAGTATAAACAAGTTACACTACTTTGAATCAAAGATATAAAGTTGAAACACGCCATAAATTAACGCATAAGAAAATAGTAGGAGTTAATTAAGACATTCTTAAATACACTCGTATGGGCCCTGACACTTTGCTGAATATCTAGATTCAAGTGTCTGAGGAAGCTGCGTGGGTTGCTTCCCGGTTTGGTCTTAGGACACGGTCCGGGTTAATAAAATCTAAAAATTCAATTATTATAAGATCTTAGCTTATTGAAATATTTAAGAAGCTAATTTTTCATGTGACAGTAGAGCTGATTCTTTGTTAGGAGCTAAATAGAGTCGACATGATCTAAAGCTCCTAAATATATTCAAATTAATTAATTAATTACCCCGATGATGACTATGTTGAATGGTGATTTCAATCGGACGGGATAGTTCCATCAAAATGTGATTTTACTTTCAAATAAAATTAACTTAAATCAAGTATCAATCTAAAAATTGCTTAAATAAAATTTAATCATTAAAAGCTTAAAGCAAAACTTAATCTATCCACCTTCCACAACTATTTATTTAAGGTGATAAATTAAGAAAACTCTAGCTCATAAAGTAGCCAATATCAAATCAAGTATTCTACTATGTTCACTCTCAATCAATCTCTTGCCAATAAAGATGTGTCCAGTCTCTTCTAATTGTGTGGCTTGGCCGGTAGGCTCCACAGATGATGTAGTTATGACCATAGTTCTCTGATCGGGTGATTTGGCCAGTAAGGCTCCATTATATTATGATCACGATCGTAGCCCATATGCTCTCCAATGGCTCTGCCCTTTCAATTGTGAATTATAGTGCATACTTGATAGGGCAAAAAACCTTCTGTTAGCTAAGGTAACTTAAGATTATCTTCTTAGATGAACACCACCCCAGGTATACAAGAATTTCTTGGACAACGTAACCCATGTGTTGCTGATAAGGATCTTTCAATCAGGTTGGGTCGACTATCTCCTCTGACTAAGTAGACTAGGGACTGCGATAGCCGGGATGACGGAACCATGATATAGATCGGGCATGTCATCATTCCCCAACCATCCACTTTAAGTTAAAATGATGAATTACATAAATTTACAAATTTCAAAACTCCACATGCTGCTACTATACGCTACACATTTAGCGATCTAACGACTAGCCTTAATCGAAAGTTCTCTCTCAACATTGAGAGAGGTAATTAACTATAAAGGCTTGTGCCTATAGGAAACCTGGAATCAGATCTAAATTTCTCACCAAATGAGGGTGAAACCTCTGGTAGTGTCTTATCTACTATTCCATATTCTTTCTAAAAATTTCACTAATCTACTCTTTAATCGAGAGGAGGTGGCAAATTTTGGAGCCAATTTTCAAAGAACTCCGGGGACAAGATTCTCTTTTCATCTTTGGCTAGTCATATATGTGCTATAGTAGCAATAAAATATTTGAAAAATGAAATAAAAAAATGGTGATTTAAATGTGTAATAAATTCAAATTACTAATGTATGAGGCTCTATGTCGAATGAATTATTTTGTAGAGTATATTTTTATTACACTATTATTTTATTTTGTAGTACATCTTTATTTTGAAAGTATGGGGTGAAATAATAATTACTAATTACTAATCCCCATCTTTCACTTTTATAGAATAGATCTACAAAATACTCCTTTCACTGTCTAGCTATGGCGTGGTGCAAACATATGCTTAGCCAATATCATCATCAACAGAGGAGATATTGGAGCTACCATTCAAGTTGATAGCTTGAATTTCCTATTATATGACTCCCTGAAGTACCAACCTGGTACTCATCCAGGTCATCGGAAGGCCTCGGTTCAAGCTCAATAGTCATGTTTGCCAATCAACTCAGTAACCAGCCACTGTTAAGGAGTTCTCCCAACAGAGAACTTCAATTTTTAAAAGATTGGGTTAATCTAAAGCCCCTGTGATGAAGAGAACTATTAATGGGAAAATTATGTCTTTAATTCCTCAGGGTACAATTACTTCACTGATTGAACCTTTCATACATGGAAAGCATGATAATGAAGCTTCCTCATCAGGAAGCAAATGTAGAGAAGAAGAAAATCGAGGGCTCGGATCTATCCCACCCAATGAACAAACAATATTACTACCAGAAGTGAGTATTCCTACCCATAATAACTTTGATAATCTAAAATGAGTAAAAAGAAATAGCTCTACTAGTGAGGTGAAGCAATTTTTCTGGACTCAACAATGACAAGCTCTACCACCGTAGAGGAGATAACCTGAAATACTGTCTATCATAATACACAATGTTCTTAAGGTAACCAAGGACAGAGGCTTGATGAAAAGAAAATTTCAAAGGCCTGTGGCAATTGAAAATACTGAAGCCGTGCCAAGGAAGGTGTCATCTTTTATGGTAACTAGTCATCGATCCAAGTATGCTTCGCATGGTGAGCATCAGAACGTGACACTTGGATCACATGTCCAAAAATCAGCTGTCGAAAGGTCTCAGCGAGAGGGTATGTTGGTATGGAGGCCAAGGCCCCATAATGAAATTCTAGAAGAAGAAAGAGGTGTGATATCTGACGCATATATTCAAAAATTTGCCTAAAAAACTCATCATAAGTGGATACCTAAAAGAAGGGATATCACTGATGAAAGACATGATTGTCGACACCTTGGAGAATCCTCTAGAGGATCCCATCGTCAATCAGATTCACCCCCATAAAAGAAGGTTGGCTTTGATCACATTCCTTTAATGGAAGAAGTGTTTGTTCCATACACTGAACCATAGATCCAATGGAAACATCGATCAAAAATCCATGTGCAAAAGAAGTCGATGAAGAGGACACTATGGAAGTGGAAGTCATCTATATAGTTAAAGATATAGATGAACTTTCTCAACAACATCCATCAACAACATGGATTCGTGGAACACTCAATTGATGTTTATGAAAAAGAGTCTTCATAGAAGCAAGTAGAAGATGAATCTTCAATCTCTATTGAAGATGAAGATGAAGAAGAAGAATATTAAAATGAGAAAGAAATCATGGGTGTTGAATCTATTTATATGGTTGAACCAAGAAATGATCAGCCTAGTACACATTTTTATAATCAGCATTGTCGTTCAGCCCAAGCAACAGCTTCCCTTGCAAATGCACAAGGAGAAGGATAGTCAAGTTTTTCTCCTGAAGATGAGCAAAGAGCAGAACAATAATAAAAAATAGAGGAAGAAGAAGAGCCTGTATTGATTGACATTGTGATGCTAGCTAGAGAGCAAAGAGAAATGTAGCATCAAATGAAAGTCAAAGATAAGAAAATTGCACAACTTGGTACCAAGATGAATGACATGATGGTACAAATGAATATCATGATGGATATATTGCACATGAATATCATATTAAATGTAACACCTGTTTCATTTGTTAATCAACAGGTAGCTAATAATACAACTTCTATTCCACTAGTCGCTCTAGTGCCTCACATTTTTGTAGTACATGCTACACTTAAAGCTAGGAATGAAGTTAACCAACTACCTCTTTAGCTGTTAATTCAAAATATGGCTAGCACACCTGGAATGGTAATAGCTGCTCAGCTAGAAACAATAATTAATGAAAAGATAAAAGCATTTATAGCTTCAGAGCAAGCTAAAAAGTTGGTGAGTAAAGGTCGCCCTTACCCAGCTGAATATGATCAAGTGACATACCCGAAAGGTTACTCAGTGCTCAAATTTAATACTTTTAATGAGCTTGGTAACCTAAAGGAACATCTAACCCAATTTAAGGCTACTTGTATGTGTGTTTATTTTTGGAGATGGGATACCATGCAAATCTTAGGGGGTACTTATTGAAGTGATCGGGTATGACATTAAGGAATGATGTACTATCTCAAAAGATAAAAATCACCACCCTATAGTGGACCCAATCACATAATAAGGACTCCTAAGGCATGATGGGTCTTTGAATGTATCGAGATATCTTTACTTTACATGGAAAAAATAGAGTAGGGTTCATTTTAAGCCAAGTTCATTAAGTTTCCTATGGAGGCAAGCCCCCATAGTTAATTACATCCTAAGAATGAGAATCCTTAAGAACACTCTCAATTAAAGTTGACAATCATGATCTCCAAAGATTTTAAGGCAAGACTATCAAAGGATTGGCTATGTTGGAAAATCAAATGTAATAAATCAAAAGGAGAGACTTATTTTGGAAGCCAAAGGAGATGAGTAGGGAGTGTTCATGATAGGAAGCCTAGTGAGCACTCTGATCTATCCTATGGCTGGGTTTTATATATTTGAATTTGAAGAGATTTATTTATTTGAGTTGACATTTTATTAAAATACTATGACTTTGTTGACCTCATTTTTAGAATGAGCTCTCAATCTCTCCATCTTAGACATAAGACTCCTCTTAGACTTTAAGAGTTCCTTAGTCTTAAGACACATCTAGTGATTAGGTGAACACTCAGACAGAGACTTAGAAGAGTTAGCCATAATAGGTCATGCCTTAGGGGTGTTAGGAAAATTTTCTACCCTTAGCTTAAACCATTCCTCACTTTCCTTCATTCAAGTCAAACTTCAAATCAATCTTAATTGATTTTCTCCAAACTCAAATCAAAATCCATGACTGAAATCCATGATTGAAATTTATGATTAAAACTCATGATCAAAATTCATAAAAAAATCAATTCATGAATTTTTCCTAAGTCCTTAATCTTCCCTTAAGGACTTAACCAACATCTTGATCAAAACCAATCCAAATCTTTGAGATTTCTCATAGTTCATTTATATTCTCATTTATATTCACATATATAAATGAAATATAAATTAAAACCAATCAAACTAAACTCAAAATTCCAAATCAATTCATGAAAATTTTCTTAAGTCCTTTAAGGTCCTCTTAATGGACTTAGCCTAAATCATCATCAAATCAAATTAAATTCAAGGGATTTTCTCAAAATTCATTTATATTCTCATATATAAATGAAATATAAATACAAATCAATCAAATCAAACCCCCAAATTAAATTTTAAATCTAAAATCTTTCTTAAGTCCTTAATTTTCCGTTAATAGACTTAGCCTAAATCATGATCAAATCAATTCAAATTCATGGGATTTTCTCATAACTCATTTATATCCTCATTTATATTCACATATATAAATAAAATATAAATATAAATCAAACCAAATTCAAACTCTAAGCTCCAAAATTTTCCTAAGTCCTTTAAATCCCTTTTAATGGACTTAGCCTAAATCATGATCAAATCACTTCAAATCCTTGAAATTTTCTAATGATCCATTTATATTCTCATTTATGCTCACATATATAAATGAAATGTAAATTCAAACAATCAAAACCAATTTCAAAAATCAAACTCAAATCTACTCAAAATCCAACCAAAGCCTTTCAAGTCAAAATCTTGAACTTAGCCAAACTAACTTCAAATCAAGCCAAACTCTTGATTTTCCTTAATGATTCAATCAACCCTATAATCACGAACCCATAGATAAATCCAAACTTCAATCACCCAATCAAAAATCAATTCAAAAATCAAAGCAAAAATCCCTTAATATTCTTCCTTTGAATATGAAATTGTCAAATGGATCAAAACCCATTTGACTTCAAACCACTTGTAAATGGATATATATTTCAATCATAAGTCCATATACAAGTTCAATCAGACTCAAATCAAGCTTTGACCATGCCATTTGACCCACTTAGGCTCACTTGACCTAAAGTAATCTAAAATACCCTTATGAGTCAAAATCTTATCCTAACTAAATTGGATTGAACCAAACTCACCTATGCCTCTCATCATGATCAACAATCATCATGGGATGATCAATCAATCAAATTGGGTCAAACCAAGTCAAACTGAAGGGTTGACCAAGTCAACACTTAGCATAAAATGAAACCTAACATAGCCAAATTCCACCATCAGCCAAATTGATTGAAACCATTGATCTAAGTTCACTCATGACCTATGTTCAAATTTGACCAAGCCAGTATTTGAGCCTAACCTAGCCCAATTGGCCACTTGACCCTAGTTGACCCAACTTGACCTAAAAAAGTCAAAATGTGTCAAAACTTGATCTAAGCTAAATTGATTGAAACCAATGGGTCAAGTTCATTCTAAGTCACTAGTTGAACTTGATCAAAGCCTCAATTGGCCAACTAGACATAACCTAGCCCAATTCACCTTAACCCAACTTGACCTAAAGGGGTCATGTTGAGCTAAATTTGAACTTAACCCAAATTGATTTGAAACAAAGATACCAATCCACTCCATATGACTAACAAACCTAAACCTACCTTTGACCTGCCTCAAATAGGTCAAATGGGTCAAATTGGTCAATTTGACCCATTTGACCTAAATGAAGTCATATGAGCCAAATTCAAATATATACCAAATTGAATCATACCAAAGTCATCAAAGCATTTCAAATGGTCATATGAACTTGACCCAACCCTTGGTTTGACCCAATTTGACCAATTGGTCAACTTGACCCAACTTGACCCATTTTGACCTAAATGGGTCAACATGAGCCTAACCTTATCAAATGAATTCTAAATCTCATGAAACTTGACCAAACCTAGTTTCTACACATACCCAACTAGGGCAGTCAAAAAACCTCATTGTTCACGAACAGCTCATGTTCAGCTCGTTATGTAGCTCATGTTTGGCTCGTTCATTAACTAAACGAGCCGAACACGAACAGACATTTCAAGCTCGATATATAAACGAGATGAACAATCATTTGTTCGATCGTGTTCGGCTCGATTTAACTCAAAATAAAAAATTATATTATATTATATTATATTATTATTTATTATTATTATTATTATTATTGTATTACTGTTATTTTTATTTATTACTATTATTATTATTATTATTATTATTATTATTTATTTATTTATTATTATTATTATTATTATTTTATTACAATTATTTTTATTTAATATTATTATGAACACATTTACATATCACAAATGCAAGCATGACTTAGTGGTTAAAACTTTTGTTATGCAAAAAATTAGCCCAAGTTTGAATCCTCCCTATCAAAAAAGCTTGTTGTTGCTGACATTTCATTTTGACTCGTTAACTCATTTAGTTAAACGAAACAACATATTCAAACTCGATATATAAATGAGTCGAACACGAATAAGAGTTTGTTCGCTCAAGCTTGGCTCGTTTACACCCCTAAGTAACCCAACATATCCAAATTGAAAAATTAGCAAAATGACTATCCTACCCCTAGGCCATAGATCAAATTTTGGCCTAATTCATGGGTAATTTGGTCACACCCTCTTCATATCCACTTAATGCTTTCATAATAGCTCAAGGGTATCTAATGAAGAGTGGTGCACCCAACCCAATGGGTTTGGGTCTGCTCAATTGGCCCTAAGGCCAAATCTGAACTTATGGGTCAAATTGGCTCAATCCAAATCCCTCTTCTACTCAATTTGATGCATATGGGAGGTTGGCAATCCACTCAAGGCCACAAACTGACCATGTGCAAAGAGCTAACAGATCAAACAACCCCTCCATTATGGATAATTGGATCAAAATGGCAAGATAGCTTGCGATCGTCTGATCCTTCAAGGGGAGATATACTCCCCCTAATTCAATTTAAAATTATCATTCCTCAATTCGATCAAGCCCCAGAGAGTGTTAGGAAATATCAGAGAACCTTCCTAAACATTCTAAGAGGGATTTGAATTTGAGATTTCTCGATTTTCTCTATTGGAAACTAGGGGAGCTCACTTGAACTTTCAACTTTCTCCACACTAAAAACCACTCCAATTCCTCTTGCACACTTCCTCTAAGGATCAATCCAAGCACACTCAAGTATCCACTTGAGTTCCCACAATAAGGAGAGAAGAAATTGGATCAAAGCCATAAAGGAGGTGAAATGGTGTTGGTCTATAGAACAATCCACTCAACCAAGGGAATTTCAGCTTCTTAGTCTCACTTTACCTATATAGATCTTGGCGGTGATCACCTCTGACGAGGTATGAAATTTTTCAACCATCCAGCATAGGAGGTGTTGGTCTTTTATGAAAGGAATTTTCAAGTCATGCAAGATCAACCATTGTATGTGTTCCTTATTGACTTTAGATGGTGTGGGTACAATTTTGTTTCAATCCTAGCTCAGTCGAGCTAAGATCTTCCCCTAGATCGTGGACGGTCTCTGTTGAGCCTTGGGGAAGAACTGGGAGATCTTGGCCATCCATCCGCATATTTTGGATGGACGGCCGAGATTATTCTCACATTTAGAAATTCTTTTATCCCTTTTAAAACTATAGGGAGATTCCCAGCCATCCGATCTTTGATCGGACGAGATCAAAGCGTGTCCTGCCATCACGCCGCCACCTGATGGGACATTTAAGTGGGATGCTCACCGCATGTCATTAAAGCCACCATTCGTCCTTGCTGAAGGATTAGTTAGGAAATTTTTTTAATTAATGCTAATTAATCTATTGAACTTCTAAAATTTATATCTCCATCAATAAAATTCTGAAAAACATGAGGTAAAATCCTATGGAAAGATAATTCAACATAGAATATTTAAAAATAATTTCAATGGATTTTATTATGTTTTTCTCTGATTTTGGATTTTATTAGAAATTTTATTTTGCTAAATGCCTCTTAATAAAACATCTGATTAATCTTAAACTTCTTGGGTATATTTTAGGGGATGACTTCTACCTCCCCTAATTTTCTTGGGATTTATTGAATGTTTAATTAGGGGAATTGCAAATGTGTTCCCTAATTACTCTCCTTATGTAATTAAGGATAATTAAGGTGAGATTAATAGTTTTAATCCATGATTAGAGTTGATTAAGGTCAAATATAGTAGATAGGAGGTTATGGAATAATTTTGGGGCATTCCCTTAAGCTATTCCTTAAACCCCCTTTTCTTTCCTTAAACTTCTCTTAATTAAGGGTTAATTTATTAATTATCTCCCTAATTAACTTCTAAAAATTCTAAAATTTATAGAACTTAATTAATATACCTTGGGTAGATGCTTAGGTATTAAATAGCCTAAGTTCAATTAAGGAAATCAAAACCCCATTCATATGTGTGAAGGGGTATTTTGAAATTAGTTAAGTTAAACCCCTTAGCTTAATTAACCATTAATCATGAGCCAAATTGCATTAGGTCCTTTTCTTATTAGGTGCATTGCAAGTTTAAATTTCTTGTGAGTTTTTATGTCATCTCATTGGCTCATGATTACTTGGTTAACTATGCTAAGGTGGTGTAGGTAAGGGTTAATTAATTTGTTTAATTCATACCTTAACCTAATTAATACATAAAAAAGAATTTAATCATTTAGAAATTAAACAAAAATATCAAACACATGTGGGAATGGGTTAAGAACAGCAAACTCAACTCACCTTTTCAAAATTAAATCAAACTTAAAACCAAACAAAAATCACACTGAATACACTTTGATTTATTTTAAACTTTCTTATTCCAAAAGAATGTCTTTAGGATTTAATTAAAGTGAATGTGTTTACATGATTTCATTACTTTGATTCTTTCACCAACATGTTAAATTTGTATGTCATGTGGCTTCTTGCATTCATATTTTTTAAAATTCAAATTTAAAAATGAAATAGTTTACTTTATATCAAATTTGCATGTGTTGGCTAAAGTAGAAATATGAGTGGCTATTATCACTATTAATTTCAAATTATTTTCAAAACATATAAATCACTTATCAAATCTGAAAATGTGCTATTTATATTTTAATTATAAGCTTGCATGTGAGTAAGATCTAAGGGTGTGTTTAGTATAGGTTTCCCTTCTCTTTTATGTTTGTATAGTTTTGAATAGGAATTGGTAATATGAATAGTTCATTTGAAAAGAAACTAGCACTTACCTAATTCCATATCCTATTAATTTTTATGCTATCACTTAAGAAGGGTTACCTATACTTGCACACATAAATTACATAAACTAAATAAATCAAATAAAACAACTTTTGCATTCTTTCTTTCCAATTTATTTCTTTTATACACATGTTTGTATTTAAGAAAAGTTGTATATTAGGACAACCTTGAGATTATGAGGCTTTAAGTAGCCTTAAGTTGTGCTTATACCTTACACCTCTGGTAAACAATGGCGTTGTACTCACCTATGCCTTTCTTACTTTCATGTTTGTATATGAAAATTTGGATAAAGAAACCCTTTTCTACTTAAGAAAAATCATGCGTATTAAACTTCCAAATTTTCTTAAATAGATTACTTAGCATGCATCATAAAGTATGTTAAATACTCTCATTTGTATGTATAGATATGCTTAGGACTCATTCATATGCATGTTATACAAGTTGGGAAAGAAATAAAGTGATGTGTGTTATGTGGATTTAATTTATTTTATTTAATCTTAAAATATCTTTCTCTTTGAATAGGTCTGTTTAGATTTCATCTAAACTTAAGATTAATTAAAATACTTAATCAAAATATTTACTAAACAAAACTAAAGTGTGAATCTACTTTAGAGATTACTTATGTTATGGAAGGAAAGAGAAGTTCCCTTCTCTTTTCCTCTCTTCATAATTTAGTAATTAATTATGGGATTCACTTGAACCTAATAAAAACATGAAATAAAATCAACCCAAAATAATTAAACAGCTTAAATGAAACCCTCCTCTAAGTTGAACATATTTTCACACTTAGAAAATTTGAACCTAAAGCCATAGCTAAACATACCACACAAACCTTCAAAGCACACACATTAGCCTAAGTCACCACTTCTAGCTTTTAGGTTAGGTGCATGGTTTTGATATTTTCTTATTTTGTGATATATATTTTTGGATGTTAGGGTGTATGCTCATAGAATGAATGGTAGGACGCTCTTAGTCTAATTATTTTTTTTTTGCAGGGGATTGTGCTTAAGGGGCACTATCATAAATAAAAATATAAGTGCTTTTGCTTGTAGGTGCTTTATACCCCTAAGAATAATCCAATAGGCTAGGTGGACTTAATCACTCATGTGTAAGGTGATAAGTCCAATATACATGCTTATGATTTTTGTGGTTTATTTTAGCTAACCTTTGTTTTGCAGGTGTTAGCTTGATTTTCATTCTTTTTCTTTTCATGTAAATTTGTGAAATTAGGATTTTGGAATAATTATTATGGGAATTAGGATGAGCATTGATCATAAGATCCTATCTTATGCACCATGTGAAGCCTTGAATACCTTCTCAAGGAACCAAAGAAGAAGAGAAGAAGAAGAAGAAGAAAGAAGAAGAGATGAAAGAAGAAATAAGAAGCTTGAAGACCCCATAATAATAAACTCCTTGCACAATTATAACTTAATTTATTTGTAATTTGGGTTGTATAAGGGTAGAGCTCGGCTACCCAATTTGTTATTATCAAGTTTATGCGGTGGTGCCCGACCACAACGGCCTTTTATTCTTTTTACGATTAGCTTTATAAGTTTATTGATGATTTGTTTAGCTTTTGTATTAAGTGGCATAATTTTTCTAATTTCTTTCTTACTTTATGTATGGCCTAGATGTGGATTAGGCTCTTTAGGAAAAAATAAATCTTTTACCCAACTTAGCAACTCAAAATTAAAAATAAATTACTCATAACCTCACCTAATGCTAAAGTTTAAAATCAAGATAAAAGAATTAGCAACCCCTTAACTCGATGAGTATTTATTTTATAATATTATGCATAAATGCATCTTATTATACTCTTGATTGGAAAGCTTCCAGCTTTGCCAGAGAAACTTGGCTTGACTTTTGAGAGCCATGGTGGAAACACACCTCGTCCCTTCTTGCTGATTTTGGCCAATAACTTTATTTCTCATTCATTATGTATATGAATCCTATTAGCCTGAATCAAAATAATTATCCAAAAATAAAAATAAAATGAAATTTAAATTGCATTAGATTTAGGTCATTTGAAGTATGACCCTACATGATCTAGTCTCTTTAGGGAGTGAGTTTAAGGACTTAGTCGCTTTCTAAGTAATAGCCTAGCTATCTTTCATAAGTATAATGACTTGCCTACATGTATTTAAAATCGTAGAATGAGTTAGTTGGCGACCACCCCTAGGCGGTTGTAAGTCCAAGCTGTTGGATAGTTTGCCCTCTCTTGTAGAGGCAAACCAATTACCCTTTCTCTTTAGATTTAGGTTGTGCTTTCGGAACTCGCCAAAGCTCCCTAGATTTAGGTTCTAAGATTTCTTCTCTCTTTTATAGGCCATAAACATAATTCCTCACCTCTTAGGCATTTCCTTAATCTTGCATTAAGGAATCATAAGTCTTAACTTTCTAATGAAAAATGCAACTCAAACAAACTAAATCAATTTCAAAATTGTAAAGCCCAACTATAGGATAGTTTGAGATGTTCACTAGTTTTCCTAGCATCGTGGGCATCTCCTACTTATCTTTCTTTTGGCTTCGATAATAATTCCCTCTCTTTGATCAATCTCATTTGATCTTCAAAAATGAACTAATCGATTGATAGTCATTTCCTATTGAAATCTTTGAAAAAAATGATCATTTACCTTAATCGAGAGTTTTCCTAAGAAATTCCCATTTCTTAGGATGTAATTAACTATGGGGGCTTTCCCCTATACGAAACTTAATGAACCTATTTTAAAATAAATCCTGCTTTACTTTTTCATGTAAAGTAGGGGAAGAATCCTATACATAGGACCCATCATCCTTAGGAGTCCTTATTAAGGTGATTAAGTCCATTAAAGGGTAGTGACTTCTATCTTTCGAGATAGTACACTATTTTCTTGATAAAGTACTTGATCACCTGAATAAGCATATCTGTGGATCTTTGTGGCATCCTAAAAAGATGAATTTCAATATACTTACCTCTTCATTTCTCGCCAACAGATTTGAAGGCGACCCTGTATAGAAATTTTTCTCCACAGATTTTTCTGGCGACTCCGCTGAGGATGGTTCCTCTCTCCATCTTTGGTAAATGATCATTATCTTTGAATATCAATAGTGGTTTTGTACTTTAGTATGAATCTGAGACTATCTTTCTTTTCGTTTGCACTTAGGTTATTTCATTCTTAGTTGAGTTAGCCAACATCTTTAGGTTTTAGGACCACATTCCTTGTTGGTCATAAAACCCCCACTAGATTCTCCAATGGGTAAAAATAAAAAGATCTAAATAAAAAGAAAACATTTAAAGACTTCCTCCTTATCATTTTCATGATAAGGAAAGGTTCATTCTAGAATAATAAAGACAAAATAAATCTTCCATAAGAACTTTGCTTTTCAAAAAGCACTTCTTCAAAAATACACTTAATAAAATATTTTTCCATAGAATTTTATCACCCTCATTTAAAAATTCCCATAATTGTTATATGTAAGAATTTTCAAAAATAAAACTAACAAAATTTTCCAAAAGTACAAATGAACATTTTCCTCAATTCATTTTGATGAAGATTTTATTTTCAAAATAAAATGAACAATCATCTTTCCAAAAATCAAAATCATAATCATAAAGATTTCAAAAGCACACATGAATCTTTCTATTCAATATACTCACACTTATTGAATGGAAGTTTCATTTGTAAACAAAATTAAACTTTTCAAAAGCACACATATGATTAAGTTGGAATTCCACTCTTTCAAAAAGCAATAATCACACATAAAGTAAAATTCTCACATTTCCAAAAATAAGATTGATCTCCATTCTACATACCCCAAATTTGTTGAATGGAAGTCCACTCTATCAAAAAAAATTAAAACATAAACAATCATATTTTCAAAATTCTAAACACATTTTGGAACTTCATTTAGCATACCCAAAGTTTCTAAGTAAAATCTCCAAATCTAAAATCTAAAATTTTCAAACATATATTTGGAACTTCATTTAGCATACTCAAATTTGCTAAGTGAAGTTCCCAAATCCAAAATAAAAAATCAACAATCATATTTTCAAAATTTTAAACACATTTTGGAACTTCATTTAACATACTCAAATTTGTTAAGTAAATCCCAAATCAAAATCAACAATAATATTTTAAATTCAACACTTTGGAATTTCATTTAACATATCAAATTTGTTAAGTGAAGTTCTCCAAATCAAAATCAAACATTTTCAAAACACATTTTGGAACTTCATTTAACATACTCAAATTTGTTAAGTGAAGTCTCCAAATCAAAATCAAAAATTTTCAAACATGTATTTGGAACTTCATTTAGCATACTCAAATTTGTTAAGTAAAGTCTCCAAATCAAAATCAAAAAATTTTCAAACATTTTGGAACTTCATTTAGCATAATCAAATTTGCTAAGAGTGTTTCCAAATCAAAATCAAAATTAACAATCATATTTTTTAAAATTTTCAATTTTGGAACTTCATTTAACATACCAAATTTGCTAAGTGAAGTCTCCAAATCAAAAAAAATCTTCAACAATTTTGGAACTTCTTTCCTTAGCATACCAAATTTGCTAAGGAGAAGTTTCCATTTTCAAAACCAAAATATAATCAAAAAAATTTTAAACACATCATTTGAAATTTCATTTAGCATACTCAAATTTTCTAATTGAATTTTTCATTTCACAAAACTAAGTGGGATTTCATCCTTAGCATACCAAATTTGCTAAAGTAAAGTCTCCACTTTCAATCAAAATAAAACAAAAAATGAAACACTTAAGATTTTTTTAGCATACTTAAATTTGCTAAGAATCTAATTTTCAAAAATCAAACAAAACACACTTGGGTTCATCTTAGCATACCTAAATTTGCTAAGTGAATTCAATTTCCAAAATTAAAACAAAATTCACAAAAGAAATAATCACTTTTTCAAAATACTTCACTTAGCATACCCAAATTTGTTAAGTGAGTAAAATTTCAAAATTAATCAAACAAAACAAAATCAATTTGACCCTTACTTTAACATACCCAATTTGTTAAAGGAAAGAGTCCGCAAATCAAAAATTCAAATTCAAACAAACATGAACCTATGGAAGCATCCTTCTCAAAATTTTGAATCCATATTTCGAACATACCTAAAATTTGTTAAAGTTGGATTCATATTTAAAATTCCGCTTTCAATCAATCTTCTGAAATCTATTTGAACCCCACTTAACACTTCCAAGTTGTTGGATGTGGGTTCAAATTTTCAAATTCAAATTCAAAAATCTATAAAGACAGAAATCTGATACAAACTCATTTCTCATTGCAAATTCTTATAGTGATGCGGATAGTTGGGTTTTGGTCTCTTATAGTTGTTGAAATAGATTTCTAAGTTCATCTTTACCTTCCCCATGGTATGGATCTAGCTTTGGATTAGCCAACTTCCCCAGACCATACATGATTCACTTTGGTAGATTTGAGGGGAGCGATTGAGGGCATTCCCCTCATTACGTTAGTAGGATCAAATGGCCGGCCGGTCATCAGATTGACTTACCCTCGATTTCATGTCTCCTATGAGGAAAGTAGTGACCACACTTTGTTATAGTAGTGCTAGTGCATAGTACCATCCCTAGTTGTAGTATGCCCCAGAGTTTCTCATGTTGCCCCAGTGAGGATTAGTACCATCTCATCTATACCCTCTAAGGGTAAGGCTCCCCTGGCCTCAGGGTTTGCCTCCCCTACATTTGAGTATGGGTCTAGCTCACACTCCTCCCATCCTACTACATAGCATAGGAATAAGAACGCATGATCAAGCGGTACCACACAGATAGGGGACCTGAGATGCAGTGGATGAGTTCCTCATTATTACTTCACCAGTTCAGAAAACCGGTTCCATCCTCTCTCGGGAGGGAGGATGTTAGGAGGATCCATCATCACCTCCTCAGTGGTGCATTAGCTGGCGTTTCTAGGGAGCGGGAGGATTCTGACCTCCGATCCCATCTCTATGCAGTGGGGAGCATCTGAGGAGAGAGTCTGGGATTGATCTTCAATCCATCATCTCCTCAATGTGGGGATGCATATTTGCCAAGAGAGGGCCCGAGAGGCCCATACAACACATATTACCAGTGGGTCAACTCAGTTTGATCTACCATCACCAGTTCAGGTTACAACATCTCCTGTTCCAGCAAAGGCCATGAAGGCCATATTCGAGGAGAAGCACACCCCGTTGGTGATCCAGCTACAACCAAGGGATCCTACCCCTTCTACACCACCCAATATGGTGAGGTCGTGCTCTTCTGCTCCACTTTCTGCCCCGGTGGTGGTGAGGAAGGTGTGGCGACCATGAAGCATCGCGGTCGTTCATTCATGAACTCCACCCATACAATAGGATGTGGAGATGGTGATAGTCATTTCAGATATTGTATATGATAATCCAGCTGCACCAGTGATAGTGGAACATCCTAGGATTGTTACCCCTCTCATAGCAAGTAGCAGTCGAGTGTCATTCATCCAGTGAGTACAATCCACATAGGATTGACTCCCGGTGAGTCGGTGCCTCTCGGTGCACGATAGTGATCACGGTTAGCATAGATTTTTTTATAGATGGATCATTCTTTAGATGAGATAGTTGCACATTATTTCATGGAAAAGGAGATCTTGGGGTATGATTGGATGAAGAGAAAATCGACTTCAATCCCAGATGACTTGTTGGGAGACTTCATTGGAGTGCATGGTTGACACAGAGGATCTCTTCTTAGGGAACAACAAGCCATGGAAGGTGATGAGGTTGATTAGGAGAATACCTGTAACCACACCTCGACATTGGTTAGTAGAAGGATGAGATGATAGGATGGATGCACATTAGGACTTGTTAGCATTGTGCTTGATAAGCCCCATTAGTTCATCCTATATAGTCGATATTAATTAGGTTAGTGCATGTCTTGGACCCAGACTCTACCTCCTTGAGCAAGGTAGAACTAGCATGTATAGGAAGGTAGTGGAAAGTACCTCCATAAAATCCATGGTTGAGCAGCAGGTGAAGGAAGCTTTGGCTCAAGTCAAGGAGGATTATCAGTTCCAAAGGGTAGACCCTACCCAGAGGAATTTGATGTTATCCCATATCCCAAGGGTTTCATGCCTCCTTCCTTCAAAAGCTTTGATGGCAGCGAAAACCCAAGGCAACAGATAGCATTTGAGGTTATTTTGCAGGTGGTATGATGCTTTTGCTTTTCTACCTTTTCATTAGTGGTAGAATTGATTGGTATGCGAACTACCCAATGAATTAAAGATATTTCTTGAGTTAGAGCAACTCTTCATCAAGAGATTTGTTTAGCAAAAGGGTTCTTAGGTGATCTCGTTGTAGCACAACATCCAGTGAGTCCCTTGTTGATTATATTCTCGATGGCGTAACAGTATGAAGTGTGAAGCTGTTTATGACATGCCATTGAGATTCTCTTGAAGAATATCCATGGCGGTCACCTTCATGCTTAAGGGCTTCACTATCAAGACATTTGAGAAGCTAATCAACAAGGCCTAGTCTACAAGGAGAGGCCAAAGTTGCCTTTTCAAGATCAGTTGAAGCAGAAAGCCAAAAGGTCTATGAAAACTTGGAGCGGTAGCATGGTTGACAAGGGACCAACTAGAGATGGTCAGAGACAATGACCTCAACCTCCACCTCCTTTGCCCCGGTAGCCCCTACCACCTCGCCTCCATGGCATACCGCTCATACCACCACTAGCGGCGCATGCATACCCGCAGTAGGTATGGTCCACCTACTCTTTTAGATAAGTTAAACAAACCTTACTCTTTTAAGAAGGAGGTAATCAGAAAAATCTTTAAGAATATCTTAAAGAAACCTGATTCTAGCTACCCAAGCCTAGGAGACTAGAGGAAGTAGGTAAAAGTCATGATCCAAACATAAGCCCTAACCTCCATATGCTAGGCCACATTTTGGAGGATTGCTTCACATTCAAGGACTAGCCTGAACACAGTTTCAAGATGTCTTTGTAGTTATCCCAATACCTTATGGAACAACCTTCCAGTTCCATTAGGGTAATCCTTGGGGATACATGTGATCTACCAAAACCAAAGAAGGTTGGGATATTTCTATCAAAACCTCTAAGAAAATCATTGAAGATCAAGAAGCTTTCCTTGTGATCAGTCATCAAACCTCCAACACCAAGGAAGGTTTGCAAGTTGTGTGCCAACTCTAGGAAAGGGAGCTCGAGCGGCAAAGCAACATGTGTGTCGGGATAGCCCTTTTCACCCGACCATGTCCATCCAGGTGCGACTTCCACTGACTTCTTCCATTTCAACTAGTTCTTTTTCTTCTACTAGTAGAAGTCTTGTATCAGTGGATAAGGGCATCAAATCCCTTACCCCACTTACTTTACTTGATTTCTACTACCTCCAAATAATTCAAGAAATTGAAGAATAAAGCTAGTTTGAATTATATTTGTGTCACTGATGGGTTATCTTCTTCTTCTATTCTAATGATAACTCTTCAAGTCTAAATAACTATAATCAATTTTGATCTTCCTCGATTGAGTTGGACTTTCCAACTCATACTGGTTCACCTCTTGAGATAGACTTGGAATCATCCAATTTTGAGGGTCCCATAGGAGAAGCTAGGTGAGCCGAGTGCAAGTAGAACCTTCCATTACACCACCCACGAGATCACCAAAGTCAACCTCCATAGTGGCAAGGTTCTACCTCCTAGGGCACCTCAAGATGAGGAAATAAGTCATTGGAGAAGATCGAGAAGCCCTTCCACAGATGCTCCACCCTTGGATATGCTTGTGGAAGAAAGAGGTGGACTACAACGTCCTTTCTCATCTAAGAAAGTTGCCATCTAAGCTAAGCATATGATGCCTTGTCTTATCCAAAGAGATGAGGAATCACTAATCAAGGCTCTCCTTGATCCACGAAATATGCTTCAGTGGCCATATAGGTGAGGAAGCACATTATGCAAAAGAAGCCCAAGGGATCACCTTCAGATGAAGACCTTCTTAGGGGACTTGAGCACAACCGTCCCTCTACATCACAGTTGACATGGGAGTTAGACTCACCGGTTCTCATGGATTAGTGCATGGATAAACATTATGAGTCTAAGACCCTTTATTTGAGATTGACATCTCTACACTCAGGAGATAGGATGATGTTGAGAGGATTCAATGATCAAGGTGAGTGGGCTTTAGGTTCCATAGTATTACCTTTGGAGATAGGTGACTGGAAGACTGAAGCCAAGTTCTACATCATTGATTTGAATACTTCATTCACTGCTTTGCTTGGTTTGGATACATCAGAACAAGATCATTCCATCCTCCCTTCATCGGTGCATCAAGTTCAGAAAAGATGGAATTGAATACCGTGTCAACGGAGATGAAAAGCCATTTTCAGTTAGAGAGGTTGAGATTTATGAGGATGCGACCTACTATCTTCCTCAAAACACCCTTTCTCATGAACTTGGACAAAATTCAAATGCAAATACAAAAGAAGAAAAATGAAGGAAAAGAAAAGATAAAAGAAAAGAAAAGAAAAAATAAAAGTCCAAGTGAACAAGAAAGGGGAAGAAGAATAGATCATATCACATTCCACCCATAGTTCATTCCATCATATGGACATGTGGGTAGGATGGCTCAACCTCCACCATACAGGCAAGATAGAGGAGTTCAGGGTGGGAGACCCCTAGTTGACCAATAAAAGTGTTAGTTCATGAGTACCCTACTATTCACATAGACTTGGAATCCAGCTCGGAGGATGAGTCTAATGTGATTAGTATACTAGCCAACCCTCTTGGTGGGTTTTTTATGGAGATGAGGCCTCCAAGCAAAGTAAAGTATTTGAATCTAGTTTATGTGAAACTATTAGGCAATAGTTGGGAACCTTAGCTCTTACCTCACTTACATCTCAAAAAGTTGAAGGTTTAGTAGTTAAGAAGTCCCTAAGTCTTCCAGTGACATGAAGCAGAAGAAGTTCTTTTTGGGATCATCATCCTCAAGTCCTGAAGTTGATGTAGAACTTGAGGAGGATACTTTTAAAAAATTAATGGAATTACCTTTTGACTTTTACTCACCTTGTGTTCAAAATCTTATATAGAAAGGTTTAGTTCCTCACACATGGTCCAAGCAGTCAGAATACTACTTGAAAGCTATGGAATAATACAGGCGGGGAAGCACAATCAGAGCGACTAGGATTTTGATACAGGTCTATTGATGATGAAGATTATTTAGTTGTTACCAACCATTTGGAGTCGATAGGTTCTTCACACATCCCCAACTCTTATGAGAATGTGTGTTTAGAAACTTCAGATGATCTAGATGATCTCCAAGTCAAAGAGGCATGAATTTGAAGGAGATTCATTCAACAATAGACAAGCTTAAAGAAATCAACCTCGGGATGAAGAAAATCCACCGACATACATCAGTTCATTGTGAATGAAGAAGAAACCAATGACTTAGTTATTGATTGAGTTTAAAGGCTTGCATGGAGTTATGAAGAAATGTTGATTATCTCGATGTAGCGGTCCACAAGCTAGCAATAGACCTGCTACCCACATTAAGCAAGCTCCTAGGCACATGCGATTAGAAATTGAACAAGGTCATTTTAAAGTCAAAGCGATTGATGTTGGTTTCATCGGGAAAAAAATATCTACGGTTAGCTAGTGTCATCCAGGTTAAGAAGAAGAATGGCCAATTTGCATATGCGTCAATTTTAGGGACTTAAACAAGGCATGTCCTAAGGATGAGTTTCTTCTTCCTATACCAGAGTTAATGGTGGACATTGCCTCATCTCATGCAGTCTTCTCTTTCATGGATGGATCGGCTATAACCAAATCAAGATGTCTTCACGAAGATGAAAGAAACACTTTTTTGAACCACGATCAAATCTTCTATTATAGGGTCATGCCTTTCGACCTTAAAATGCTTTGCATACCAACAAACCATGACTTCTTCAATGAACTCATCCATCATCTGGTTGAGTGCTATGTTGATGATCTAGTAGTCCAAAGCTTAGAAAAGGAAGATCACCTATTTGACTTGAGAGTAGTTTTTTGAAGCGGTTAAGATAATATAACCTCAAAATGAATCCCAAGTGTGCATTGAGTAGCTTTGAGAAATTCTTTGGGTTTGTTGTTCGACACAGGAGAAGAAATAGATCTAAAAGATTAAAGCTATCTTAGAAATGCCACCTCTAAGAGTTTAACTCAACTTCGGATCCTTTCAAGGATGGTTGGCATATCTAAGATGCTTTATCTCAAACCTATCGAGAGATGCAAACATTTGTCAAAAGGATGCCAAGTTCAAGTGGGATGACAAGTGCCAACATGCTTTGACATCAAAGTACTTGGTGAAGCTCTGGTTCATATCCGGGGCGCCACTCATCCTTGGTTGTTGGATGACTCTCTTGGCTCTGTGGCCTGGAAGGAAGAGCTCTACTACCTCACCTCATCTGTTTCTTGAAACAAACTATCCACCTATTGAGAAACATTGCCTAGATTTGATCTTTGCATCTAAAAAGCTATGACACTATATGCTTTATTTTAAGGTGAACTTGATCTCAGAATCCACGTATCTCATGACATGGCCAATGCTTTTTTGACATTTGGCTCATTGGTCCATGATTCTCTTAGTTTGATATCACATTACCCTCCATGTGATAAAGGATGAGCACTAGTAGATTTCTTAGCACCCACTTCTGATTCTCTTAGTGATGATCTCCCGATGAACAAATCATGAACTTAAGGAGGCGAGAACCACATGGGAGATGCATTTTGATGGTGTTGCTTCTTTTCTTAAAGGTGAAGCACCATAATCTATTCTCCCAGGAAAGGCAGGGGTAGGAATAGTTCTTCTAACCCCAAACTGTGATGTGATGACATTCTCATACTATCTTTCCAATCCCTTCACCAACAATGAAGTCGAGTATGAGGCTTTGATTTCATTGAGTTAGCCATCACTATCGTCAAAGAGCATCAACATCTTTGGGGATTCTTGGTCATCAACCATTGTCGTCCTACCAGGTTCTCAAACCCAAGCTTCATCATTACTGAGTATACCATGAAGTTGGCAAATTCTCAAGTCACCATCTACAAGGTTCCCAAGAGAACACAAGTAGTGATGTTTTGGCCAAACTTGCCAAAGAATTGGCATGTCGAAGATGAGTCCATTTCAATAAGGGTCCAAAATAGACAAGTCCTATCCCTTATTGATGTTGAACTCATCGAGACTTTCTCTTGAAGGGGAGGTTATCATTGCCAAAATGGACAAGGAGATGGATTGGAGGCAACCGTTCATAGATTACTTGAACACTGGTAAACTACCTCAAGAAAGGTCACAAGCCCATCAGGTGAAATATAGAGCTCTCTCCTATGCTCTTGTTGATGGCACCTAGACCGCCTCCTTGACCAAATATTTTGTTTAGACAAACATGAAGCTATGGCATTATAACGAGGTACATTCAGTCATGTGAGTACATCAATCGTCCTCAAGATGAAGATGAAGATCAAGAGACTAGATACTACCATGATCACGATTGGATGTAGCTAGAGATGCCATCGTCGTACATGTGGTCCTCCACCAACCACCCAACATTCTAACACCTATTGGCTTCATGGCCATTTGAGTGTTGGGGTACCGACATTGTAGTCGATATCCTCCTTCTTCCAAGGCATCGCATTATCATCATCGCCACTACTTTTCCATCCAAAGTAAGCCATCCCACTCGTGAGGTCAACTCACCATGTGTTTTAATTTTTAAACCATATCATATATAGGTTTGGGTGCCTCAATGAATTATATTTGATAATAGTATTGCGTTCAAAAGCATGAAGATCAATAGCTCCGTAAGACATGTATAGATTGGAGATACTCCACCATCTACCACC
>CM038221.1:48260841-48372724 GCA_021442155.1 Cymbidium sinense | reverse complement strand
AGGAACCAATTTATTGATAGTCCTATCTTTGAATTCTTTGGAGACAACAATCACTTACTTTAATCGAGTATTCTTAAATTCACTTTCCTTAAGATGTAATTAACTATGGAGACTTGCCTTCATAGGGAACTTAATGAACGATTTAAATAAACCTTGCTTTACTTTTCCATGTAAAAGAAAAAATCTCTGGTATATTTGAAGACCCATTATACCTTAGGTGATTAGGTCCATTGTAGGGTAGTAATTTCTATCTTTTGACATAGCACACTATTCCTGATGTATGTCACCTCACCAATAAGTACATTCTCAGATCTGCTTGGTGTCCCCTCACATATACACACACAAACAAATTCAAAAATAAGCACCACAGGTTTTTTTTGGTGACTCTACTGGGGATGGTTTCTCTCTCCATCTCTAGTAGACGATTGTTGTCTCCAAGCATCGATGGTGGACTTGCATTTTATGTGAGTCTGAGACTATCTTTTCTTCTATTGGCACTTAGTTTATTTCATTCTTAAGAAAAGTTAGCCAACATCCTTTAGGTTTTAGGACCTCACTCCATGTAGGTCTTGAAACCCCTATTGGGCTCCCCAATAGGTGAAAAATAAAATTTATCAATGAAGGGAGATATAATAAAAATTTAGAACCTCCATACCATTAGCTTGGTGAGGAAAAGTTCATCATAAATTTTAAGAAAATAAATTATTTCACAAAATGACACTTTCGTACCTTTTTTGAAAATAGCCACCTTTATTCAACACACTCAAATTTGTTGAATGAAGATTCTATTTTCAAATCATAAAATTGAAACTCCACTCAACATATCATATGCTAGAGTGGAAGTTTCTCTCTTTTCAAAATCAAGAAATCATATAAAATGACATCAAAAGTATCATTAAAATCTATTTAACATTTCATTGAAATAAATTTGTTAAATTTAAATTATCTCATTCTCTTTTCAAACACATCAAATTGATTCCCCTCTCTTCCAAAAGAAAAAAATCATTTGATTCCCACTTAACATGTCAAGGTTGTTATGTGAGAATCTTATTTTCATGTCACATTTGATTACTTAACATGTCAAGGTTGTTAAGTGAGAATCTTATTTTCATATCACATTTGATTCCACTTAACATATTGTTAAGTGAGAATCTCATTTTCATCATTTGATTTTCACTTAACATATCAAACTTGTTAAGTGAGAATCTTATTTTCATAAATGATTCCACTTAACATATCAAATTTGTTAAGTGAGAATCTCATTTCATGACATATTTGACTCCCTTAACACACAAATTTGTTAAGTGAGGATCTCATTTTCATGTCATATTTGACCTCCACTTAACATATCAAATTTGTTAAGAAAGAGTCCCATTTTAAAACATATATCAATCACATTTGGGCTTTCACTTAAACATACCAAATTTGTTAAGTGAGAGTCCCATTTTCAAAGAAAAGAAAACATATATCAATCACATTTGGCTTTCACTTAACATACCAAATTTGTTAAGTGAGAGTCTCATTTTCAAAGAAAAGCAAAACATATATCAATCACATTTGGCTTTCACTTAACATACCAAATTTGTTAAGTGAAAGTCTCATTTTCAAACACAAATCAAATACATGTGGCTTTACTTGACATCAAATTTGTAGTAAGATGATTTTCAAATCAACATTTCACTCATCACAAGCAAAAGGTATTTCACAAAAAATTTTAAGCACACAATCACAACCTCTTCTTAGCATACTCAAATTTGTTAAGCAGAGGTTCTTTCAAATCATTAATATTTTTAAACAAGATACACAAAATATAAATATCTCAAAAAAAATCTCTCATCAAATTTATGAACCCCACCCAACCTACCTAAATTGGTTGAGTATGGGTCCCAAAATTAAAATCAAATGGCAAAGTCTCTCCTCACATCATAAATCTCCCCAATAGAGCCCCATTTAGCATACCTAAAATTGTTAAATGAGGGTTCTAATTCAAAAGGACAAATCAAAATCAATAATTCAAGCCAACATCAAGGCAAAAGCTCCTCCGCCAATTCTACAAATCTCCATGCAATTTGAACCCCATTCAACATAACCAAAATTGTTGAAATGTGGGTTCCAACTCAAGATCAAAAGATAAAATCAAGCAATAACAGTTGAAGCAATCAAAGGAAAGGGATGTCATGCAACTCTTAAGACAAGGGAAGGTTGGGATATCTTCCTATCCTAAACCACCAAGAAAATCATTTCTAAGATCAAAAAATTACCCTTGCAGGTGCCTGAGGCAGCTCAAACCTCCAACTCTAAGGATGATTTGCAAGTTCCTAGGGACAACCTGAAAGAGGTAGAAGCCCAGCAGTAGTAGCAACAACCTCCACTTGGCTGGGATAGCACTGTAACACAACCACCGATCGACTCCAGTACTCCTCCCACGGTTAGCCGTTCCTGGCTAGCTTTTCTTCTGACCATATTGTATGGAGGGGGCTCATTCACTCGCTTACTTTTGATTTCTACTTTATACCTTCATCCAAATCTATGAAATCAATGAAGCAAGCGATTCTAGTTTACATTGTCCGATATCTTCTAAGTTTATTCCTTTAGATAGCTCTCCAAGTCTAATTAATAATAACTTTAGTTCGATCATTCCTCTTTTGATTTAGAAATGGATTTTTATTCTTGAATCATTTTAGTTCCATTGAGATTGATTTGGAGTCATCACTCGATGATCCATAGGAGAAGTATGTGAACGATGATCAAGTAGAACTTTTCACTAAACGATCTCACAAACTCACTGAAGTCAACCTCCATAGTGGCAAAGTTCTACCCCCTGGGGTAGCACCTAAGGATAAGGGTAAACAAGTCATTAGTTCTAGTGATCAAGAAGCCCCTCTAGAGGATGCTCCACCTATGGATATGCTTGTGGAGGACCAAAGTTGACTACAATGTCTCCTCAAGAAAGTTGCCAATTAAGCATATATGATGCCCTTGTTGTATCCAAAGAGAGTCATTGACCCTTCTTGATCCCAAAATATGCTTAGCTCAGCTAACCGAAATTGGAGAGGAGGCATGTTATTCAAGAGAAGCCCATGGAGTTACATTCACCGATAAAGAATTCTGATGGAGATAACCAAGCTCAACCATCCGCTCTACATCACAATGGACATGGCGATTCAGACTCTCTAGGGTGTTAGTTGATCCAGTGCATCAATGAACACTATGAGTCTAATGACCCTTGCATACTTGAGGATTGACTTCTCCAAACTCGAGGAGATGATGTTGAGAGGATTCAATGAACAAGGTGAGAGGGCTTTAGGCTCTGATTCCATTGGAGATAGATGTGGAAGAAGCCAAGTTCTATATAATCAATTTAGATACATCTTTCACTGCTTTTGCTTGGTAGGCCTTGGATACATGGAAACAACATGGTTATATCCTCTTTACATAACTGCATCAAATTTCAAAGAGGTGGTGACAAAGGAGACTTGAAGCCATTCTCTGTTAGAGAGGTTGAGATATATGAGGATGCAGCCTACTATCTTTCTCTAAATCAAAAAGTCTATTCTCGTGAACTTGGTGAAAGTTAAAAAAAAAAAAAAAAAGAAACAAAAGAAAAAGAAGAAAAAGAAAAAGAAAAAGAAAAAGAAAAGAAAAAAAGAAAAAGAAAATGATAGGCAAGTGAGTGAGAACGAGGAAGAAGTAGAGAGTTAGATTCCACACGTGTTCCTCCATATAAACACTTAGGTAGGATGACTCCCCCACGGGTAGAGGCAAAGGCAGATCTAGCGGCAGTTCTAGAGGTGGAAGACCTCCTCCCTATTGGCCACCCAATAGGAACTATGTTCTGACTCATAGGAGTACTCCCGCTATCCACATAGACTTAGAATCCAGTTCAAAGGATGAGTCTCATGTGTTTAGCATGCCGACCAACCCCTCTAGGTGACATTGAGCGACAGTGATGAAGGCCAGCCTGCATAGTATGAATGTATCTAATCAATTATGTAGAAAAGTGGGATAGTAGAAGCCTAACATCACTTTCTCCTAGAAAGTTAAAGGTTTGACAGTTAAGGAGGCCGCCAAGTTATCCACAGATGTCAAGCCAAAGAGATTTTTATTTGGAGCATCATCCTCAAGTCAAGAAACTAATGTAGAACTTGAGGATGACTCATATAAAGATTTAATACATTTACCTTTTGATTGGTATTCACCTTGCATTCTTAACTTAGCAAAGAACAGATTAATCCCACAGATCAGATTACTTTGAAAGGTTATGGGACAACCAAAGTAGATATTCTCAATCAAGACTAGGACTAGGATTCGACATAGTGGGTCCAGTCACTGACGATAACCATTGCCTAGTCATCACCACTAATTTGGGGTATGATAGGTTCTTCTCAAATCATGTTAACTCTTATGAAGGTATGTTTAGAAACTTTGATGACCAAATAAGCTTGAAGTCAAAATGCACGCCAAAGTTTTGAGATGATCGATCATGAGAGAAATCAACTTGGGAACAAGATAATCCACGTTACACATATTTCTTGTTGAATGAATAAGAAACCACTAACTTAGTTAGGCTATTAGCTGAGTTTAAGGACTACTTCGCATGGAGTTATGAAGAAATGCTGGTTTATCTCGATGTAGTAGTCTATAAATTAGTAATAGAACTTAATGCTAACCCTATCAAGCAAGCTCCTAGATGCATGTGATTAGACATTGAACAACAGTTATTTCTAAAATCAAGAAATTAATCGATATTAGCTTTATCGAAGAAAAATATCCTACCTTATTGGCGGTGTTATCCGGTTAAGAAAAGAATGGCCAAATTCAAATATACATTGATTTTAGGGATCTAAATAAGGCATGTTCTAAGCATGAATTTCTACCTCCTATACCAGAATTAATGGTGGATATCGCCTCATCTCATGCAGTATTCTCTTTTATGAATGGGTCATCTGGCTACAACCAAATCAAGATGGCCCCCGAGGATGAAAGAAATACTACTTTTTAAACCCCGATCGAAATCTATTGTTATAAGGCAATGCCTTTTGGCCTTAAAAATGCCGATGCTACATACCCGGATGGCTATGACTCAAATCTTCAATGAACCCATTCATCATCAAGTTGAATGCTATGTTGATGATCTAGCAGTAAAAAGCGAAGAAAAGGAAGATCATCTCTTCAACTTAAGAGTAGTTTTTGAATGGTTAAGACAATTTAACCTCAAAATAAATCTTCTGAAGTGTACATTCGGAGTTGCTTCAAGGAAATTCCTTAGGTTTGATATCGACATCGGGAATAGAGATCAATCGAGAAGATCAAGGCTATCTTAAAAATGCCACCCCCTCAATGTTTAACTCAACTCAGATCATTACAAGGGCGGTTAGCGTATCTAAGTTGCTTCATATCCAACTTATCAGGAAGATGTCAGCCATTCTCAACACTTGTCAAAAGATGCCAATTTCAAGTGGGATGATAAGTGCGCTTCCTTTGAAGACATCAAGTACTACCTGATGATGTCGCTAGGTCTAGCAGCCCCTTTCTCGGGCAAGCCATTTATCCTCTACACCACTGTATTAGATTATTCCCTTGGCACTTTGTTGGCTCTAGGTGTGAAGGAAAGAAAATGCTCTCTACTACCTCGGTCATCATTTAATTCCAAGGGCAAATTATTGAAAGATTGCTAGCTTTAATCTTTGCATCCCAAAGTTATGACACTACATGCATTCTCATAAGGTGAATCTAATTAATCCATTGCAATATCTCATAACATGACATTATCGAGCGGTTGCATGTATTTCATGATTTTGTCATAATTTGACATCACATTTATATCCCTCTGTGCGGTGAAAGAACAAGCACTAGCAAATTTCTTAGTAGTACATCCACTTCTTGCCATTTCCCCGCTTAATGATGACCTCCCAGATGAACAAATAATGAACTTAGGGGACATTAGCATTCGCCACTGGGAGATGCATTTTGATGGAGCGGCTTCCATTCAAAAGGAGAAGAACCACGATCTACCCTTCCGGAAAGGCGGGGGTAGGAATAGTTCTCTAACTCGAACGATGTGATGAGATTCATATCATCTATCCAATCCATGCACCAATAATGAAGGCAATATGAGGCTCGATTTCCATTACGTAGTTAGTCATTACACTATCGTCCAGTATCAACATGTTTGGGGATTCTCATCGTCATCAACCAATTATTGGTCCTATAAAGTTCTAAAGCCTAAGCTTCATCATTACCATAAGTACACCATAGATTGGCCCAAATCCAGACTTACCTACAAGATTTCTCAAGGAGAGAACACAATAACAGATGTATTAGACAAGCTTGCCAAAGAGTTGACATGTCCAGAAGATGAGTCCAACCAATAAGGATCCAAAATAGACAAGTCTTATCCCTTGTTGATGCTGAACTCATTGAGAGATTCTCTCTTGAAGGAGAGGTTGCCATTGCCAAAAAGGATGAGGAGTCATATTGGAGGCAACCATTCATGGATTATTTAAATATAGGCAAACTACCTCAAGAGAAATCACACACCGGTGAAGCGAGATCCCTTTCCTACGCTTTTGTAGGAGGCACCTTGTACCCATAGTCTTTTGATCATATGTGTGTTATGCGGACAAACACGAAGCGTAGGATCGTGATCAAGGTACAGTCAGGTTTATGTGGAGCTCATCAATCCTATCTGAAGATGAAAGTCAAGATCAAGAGACTAGGATATTACTGGCCTTCGATGATCATAGATTGCATGGATGTAGCTAGGAGATGCCACCAATATCAGGTATACAGTGTGGTCCTACTTCAACAACCCAACATTCTACATCATACATTGGCCTCATGGCCATTTGAGTGTTGGGGTACTGACATAGTGGGTCTGATCGATCCTCCTTCTTCTAAAGATCACCAGTTCATTCTAGCTGTCACCGACTATTTTTCAAAGTTTGCAGAGGCAATCCCACTTAGAGGTCACAACTCAGCATGTGCTCCAATTTTTCAAGAACCATGTCAGATATAGGTTCGGGGTGCCTCGATGAATTATATCTGATAATGATATTGCATTCAAGAGCACTAAAATCAATAACTTTGCCCAGAGACACAATATACATTGGAGATATTCCACCATCTACTACCCGAGGGAAAACGTCTAGCAAAAGCAATCAACAAATCTCTCAATCAAATATTAAAGAAGACACTCGATGACAACAAGAGACAGTGGCATGAGCAGTTAGTTGAAGCCTTGTGGGCCTACCGTACCACATACAAAACTCTAACTTAATCTATCCCTTTCTACTTATTGTATGTGTCCAAAATCATTCTACCATTAAAAGTCTAACTCCCATCATTAATGATAGTTGTGGGTAGTAAGATCACAATGGAGCAGAATGCTAAGTTGCGATTGGAAGAGCTCAAAGGTTTGGAGGAGAGATGCCTCTAGGCATGCCAAAACTTTGAGTTGTACAAAGCCAAAATGATTCAAGCTCACAACAAGTTGGTCCATCCTAGAGCTTTTCAAGTAGGAGAGCTTATTTTAGTTCTAAGGAGATCAATTGTTGCCCGTCGTAAGATGGGAGGCAAGTTTGAACCTACTCGGGAATGCCCTTTTTCCATAGAGAAGGCCTACCAAGGAGGATCTTATCATCTTATAAATTGTAAGGGAGAGCGCCCGATGCTTATAATCAATGGGCTCTACTTAAGGAAATTCTATCCATAAATTTTGTTTAAAAATAATCATCAATAAAACTTTTTTTCATATGAAATTCCATCTCTTATGTGTTTGAAATATTTTTCACTTGCGAATCTGCCATAATGTGTTTAGGGTAGGTGTAAGAAAGCTTGAGCAACATCCTATCCCTCCATAATACAAACAGAAACTACAAACAATCCTGTAGTTCTACTATGTTAGGTGTAATGGAACCCAAGAGGCATTATACTTTGACAAGCACAACTAGGGTAGGTGTGAGAGAACACGAGTGGCATCCTATCACTCTACAACACAAACACAAACTACAAACGATCCTCCAGTGCTACTAGGTTATGTGTAAGAAAATCCAAGAGGCATCCTATTTCGACTAGTACAACTAAGTTAGGTGTAAGAGAACCTAAGCGACATCCTTTCTTGGTGGAGTCACAATTGCCCCTGCGGTGCCCTTTCATCCATTCTTCTATGTGTTTAGGGCAGGTGTAAGAGAACCTGAGCAACATCCTATTCCCTCATTTACAACATAAATGAACACATATATTTTATCTTGAGCTATTTTTATTTAGGAGCAAACCCCTGGCACTCACTCATTAGCTACTCTAGGTTAGGCTGACATGCTACCTTGTTAATGTGTCACACCAGTGGTCACTTGTCTGGCAGATGTGAGTCCCAACGCTTTCTTCTTGACTTGACCATTGCAAACTAATGAGTTCTTTGTTAGTTTGGTAGGCCTTACTATACTGCCAGTAAGCTATCCCATGTTGACTTTGTTTAAGAGGATGTAAGCTTACACACTTTCTTCTTGGACTAGCTATCATGCACTGAGTAGGTCAAGTATATTTGAGGTTTAGGATAAGTCCCCCAATGGCTCCTCTCCTCTTGACTACTTCAAGCTTGTGTTTAGTCCTTACAGAATTCTTGCTTAGTAGTCACCCCAGGTCGGATAGCCCCAGGCGAGCAGACTATCACGATCGGTTTAGAGATGTAATTCTACACGCCTTTTCTCTAGGATAATTGTCACAAACTGACGAGTACCCTAGGTTGATTGGTGTTTTCCATGCTGACGATGACCCACTCAATGGATACACTACTCTTAATAGATGTGAGTGCCCACACTTTCTCCTCAAGTTATTGGAATACTAGGCTTTATTTATAGGGTTTTGGATAGCGTGACACCTCCCTTATGAGCACTCTATTTGGATCATGGCCTTAGTGACCCCATTTAGACTACCCGGTTATGGATTGGATGACTCCCCTTTCCTAGTAGCCACCCCTGTGGTTAGAGAATTTATCTTGTAGATATGTAGATTCTGCCTTTGTCCAGTAAGTCTGAGATAGGACTAAGCTGATATGAGCTCCTTCTCAGTGTGGTCCCTCGCAAACCAACATGGTCCACGATAACAAACAACCAAATTATATCTTTGCTTATGGATTAGGAATTCAAGCCCCTAGTGGCCCCTTTCCCAAGCAGGTATCCTATCTTTAAGGCAGTGTCAGCAAAACTCCTTATAGGAATCACCTGACTACTTTCAAGTTGAGATAAGTCTGGGTCGCACTCTCGTAATACTAGGTCATGTTCAATTTGTTGTCTTTCAATCGATCTAGTGGTTCTTTGTTGATGATGTGAGTCTCTGCTTTCTCCTTTGACCACTGCACTAAAAGGCAACCCTTAGGTTGGTTAGCTCTACATTACGGCTGGTAGACTATCACTTTAGATTTGTAAATATGAGATAGGTCTGGGCTATTATTAGCCCCTTCTTAGTAGATCCATCGCACACCGACAGCGGTCCAATTCATTAAATCCACTTCCTCCCTCCAAAGGAGCCCAAATTAAATCTATCTTATCCTCGGTGGATCGAGCTCACATCTTCATAGGTGTGTGCTCACAACCAAATCATATCCTCTCCCGGTGGAGCACCAAATCATAAATCAACAAATCAAATCAAAATCTAATCCCCAATGGATGCCCCATAAATTAATCAAATTAAAATTTTCGCGGCGTAAATCAAATCGAACCTATATCCCAAGTAGATAACGGACACCTTCCCTAGTGAAAGGTTCATGCACTCATCCCCAATAGATCTTTTCTCCCCAAATCATATTGAACCAACTCAAACTCTTATCCTCTATCCCAGTGGATAATTTGAACCTACTTCTCTAGTGGAAGGTTCACATACTTGATCCCTCAGTAGATCATTTCTTCCTCTCTTATGCCTTTGGCATAAGTTGAGTTGCATTGCACTAAGATCTTGATTTTGTATACACCTCGGGTTTAGGGATAGATCATTTATTATGTTTTGATCCTTGGACGTTGTTGATCATCTCGGTCAACACCATGCGTGTAGTGTGCCTTGTCAGTCACACCACACTTATTGGGTGCCATTTGTTAACCTCACTTTTGGAGTGAGCTCTTAACTTCCTTATCATAGATCTATGATTTTCATAGACACTAAGAGCTCCTTATTCTTAAGACACTACTAGTGATTAGATGAACACTTAAACTAAGCCTAGAGACTTAGATGGTTTTGCCATAAGAATAGGGTATGCCTTAGGATTTAGGAAGACTTGCCTACCTATAGCATTGAACCCATCCTTGCTTCCTTCTTTTAAGCCAAACCTCAAATTCAAATTCAAATTCCAAATCCAAATCATAAACTAATTCTAAATTGAATGATTGAAACCCATGATCAAATTCAAACTCCAAATCCCTTCCTAAGCCCTTTGAATTCAAATAAACCCCAATCCAATCGATTTTATCAATTATCAAATTTAATCTCTAATCAAATTATAAATCATAAATCATATCCAAATGATTGAAATCCAAATCAAATCAATTCCCAAGTCAAGCCCTTTTGACCTACATCCCTAGATTTGGTCAAATTTGCTTCCAAATCACTCCAAACTCAAGTGATTTTCTCATAACACATTATATCTTCATTTATATTCATAAATATAAATGGAATATAAATTCAAAAGGCCAAAACCATACCCAAATCAATCAAATTCTTGATTTTAGTCCATTTAGCCAAATTCTTGAACTTGGCTAAATGATACCCAAATCAATGCAAAACTCATGGATTTCTTCATGAGTTAATCATTCCTTCAATCATCTATCCAAATATAAACATAAACTACAATTATCAAATCGAATTCAAGCAAACCCAAATCAAACCTAAGTTAGCCCTTTTTGACTTGAAATTATCATATGAACCAAAACCCATTTGGCTCCAAACCACTTGCAATTAGATTTAGATTTCAATAGGCCATGTGTGAGTTCAAATAAACTTGAATCAAGCCATGATCAGCCAATTAACCCATTTAAGCCCACTTGACCCAAAGTGGCATGAGGACCTTTTGAGCCAAGTTCTAATCCAACCAAATTGTATTGAACTAAGTTCATCTAAACCTTACAACATGATCAACAATCATCCTAGGTTAATCAATTATTTTAAATTGGGTCAAACTAAGTCTAACTAGTCTTTGACCAAGTCAATGCTTAGCCCAAATGAAATCCAAACTAGCCAAAATCCACCATATGAAAAATTGATTAAAATCATTGATTTAATCTCATAATCAATGATTGATTATGACCAAACCTTGAGCCAAACCAAGCCTAATTGGCCATTTAACCCAAGTTGTCCCAAATTGGCGAAAAAAACCAAAGTGGGTCAAATCATGATTTGATTCAAATTGATTATAACCAATGGCTCAAGTTCATTTCAAATTGATTATTAAACTTGACCAAAGCCATATTGAGCTCAATTTTAACCAATTGGTCAATTACTAACTTAGCCCAAATTGACCTAAAGGGTCAAATTAGCCAAATCTAAAATAATTCCAAATTAAATTAAACTAAAGCCTATAATAAAAATTGAACTTGACTTAACTGACCCAATTTGGTCAAATTAGTCAACTTGACCCATTTGACCTATATGAACTCAAATGAGCCATAATCAAATCCAAAGCAAATTGAGTCAAACCAATGACCCAATTTTGGTCATGCGAACTTAACCCAACCCTTAGTTTTACCCAATTTGACCAATTGGTTAACTTGACCCAACCTAACCCAATTTGACTTAAATAGGTCAAATCATTCCAAATCAAATCAAATAAACTCCAAATCCCTTGAAATTTAGGGTAACCCACTTTTGATCCATCCCAAATCTGCCTAAACTAAACCCATGGCCAAATGACCATTTTATCCTTAGGTTTAGGTCATCCCACGAGATAAGACATATGCTTATTGGGTCATTTTTCTCCCCTTAGCCACTTGGCACCCATTCATAGGTCCACTTAGGCACTTAGGACCATGGCTGACCTGACTCAAAGGTGTTTGGGTCGACCATGATCCATGGGGAGGTGAAATCACCTCCCCATCCCCATTGGAGCTTTCCAAATCACCAAAGACAAGCACTTCCTCCCTTGGCGAACCTCCCCAAAAACCATGCCATATCATGCACCTTTACCACCCTCATTTGGCCAATTGATTAGAAGTATTGGCCATCCGATCCCAGGAATGAGGAAATACCCCCCCTTTCTCACTTAAACTGGAGACTCACACTCGATTCAACCTTAACATCTAAGGAGAGAGTTCCCATAGCGATTTTCAAGCCTTCCCAAGCTCCCCGAAATCCCCATTCTCTATTTTAAGCAAAACCAAAATAGGGGAGGCCACCTTCGTTTCTCATTTGCTCAAATCTCCACCAAAGTGATTAACTTTGCACACACCTTCCTTGGAGCCAAACGAGTGAGAATGAATCCTTTTCCAAGCTTCCGATGGTTGGAGGGTAGAGGTCGATCAAGCCCGATCACCTACATCTAGAGGATTAGTATTCTGAGCAAACTACACAAAATCAAAGCTCGTGCAGCTCAACAGAGTTTTATTTCTATCAAATGAAGCTTCTCAATCATTGGAACCGATCATAAGCTGGTATGCCATTGAAACCGATCCTTGAATAAAATAGATTGGTCTTTTGTGAAAGAAATTTTCATATCATGGGATTTCCACCATTAGATTTGATTGTTGTGCTTTCCAAGGTGGGATCATTTTCAACTCCATCCAAGCTTGGGTGAGCTGGATCGGCGATGATCGATGGATGGTAGCCATTATTCGACACAGGAGAGATAGATCATGGACCGTCCATCTGCATGATAATGGATGGTCTGATCATCGCTTAGAGCCTCGATTAATTCCAAAATTGTGGGTTTAATCATGGCAATCTAATCTTAGATCGAGGTCCATGGATTTCATGCATATCCAGTCGACACTTGGATTTAAAAAATAGAATCCGTCATGTCACATGGAAAAGCGTCGCCACCACGTGGCTTGGCGGATCAATGCATTAAATAATTAATTTATTTTTAATTTTGAAACTTCCTAAATTCATACGCATTCTAGAAATTTCCAAAAAAAACAAACTTAAGCTCATTTTAAAGATATTTCAGAGTAGAATTCAGGAAAATTATTATTATAATATTTTGATAGTGTATTTGGCTTAATTAAAGCTTAATTAGGAATCTAATTAGTCTAATTATTCCCTAATTAAACATCAAATTAATCTCAAACTTTATGTGCATGTTTTGGGGGATGACCTCTGCCTCTCCTATTTTTCTGGGATTTTATTGGTTGCTTAGTTAGGAAAACACTCCTTAATTAATTAACTCCATATGGATTACACTCCATATGGTTGGGACTCCCTCTTTAATATTTTCTTTTTTAATTCTTCTATAATCTCTTAAATAATTAATTAATTACACTCTTTAATTAATTAATTAATAAAAAATCCAAATCATACCTAAACTTTAATCAATTAATTGAAAAGATTTAGGGATTGAGACTTAGGCTCCCTTCTTTGTCTCTTTCTCTAAGCCCATCTCATTTTGATTGGCTAAAGTTAATTAAGATTTAATTATTTAATTAATGAACTTAATTAATTCAATTGAATCTATTTCTCTAATTTAATCTTGGGTAGCTATTTGGGTGTTCAATAACCTAAAGGGGGAGATAATGAAATTATAGTTAGCTAACATATGTGAGAAAATCATAAAAGTGGTTAAGTGAGATCCCTTAAGCTTAATCAACTATTAATCATGAGCCAATTGTATTAGGCCCCTTTCATTTCTTAGGAGCATTGCAAATTTACTTTCCATGTGGTTGCATATCATATTGGCTCATTATTAATCAGTTAATTAATTTAAGGTGATGTAGGCAAGGGTTAATTAAATGGCTTAATTCATACCCTAACCTAGTTAAACCATAAAATCAACCTAATTATTTCTTCATTAAATCAAATTAACTCACACATGGGGAAATGGGGTTAAAAATCTCTTTCATTTTCGAAATCAAATTAAACTCAAAATTATGAAATCTTATGAAAGAACTTTAGTTTATTTTAAGTAGCTTTACTTAGTATGATTGTCCTTAGGAATTAATTGGAATGAATGAGATCATGTGCTTATATTCCTTTATTTCTTTTCAATCATATTAAATATTTCTTTCCATGTGTAATCAAGCATTCATTTCTTTTAAAATTAACTAAATAAAAGGGTTTCTTTTATGTTTAATTACATGTGTTGATCTAAAAAAATGTGTGACTATTATTACTATTAAATAAAAGTTATTTTCAAAAGCTCATAAATCAATTATAATAAATGAAGTGATGTTAATTACAAATATCTTTAAGTTTGCATGTGTTGATAATATATGATATGCAATATGAAGCTCTATGTCTTACTTGGATTCATATAGGAATTACAAATGTATAGTTCATTTAAAAAGAATATAACATTTGTCTAAATCTATACATCTCCATGCTAAGACTTAGGAAGAATTTCATATCACATATGTAAATCATATAATCAAATCAAATATGACTTCTTGTATGACTTTTTTTCTTATTTGTGGTTCTCTTTATACATTCATCTATATCTGAGAAAACTGGTATATTAGTCTAGACACCACCGGGCTATGAGGTTTTAAGTAGCCCTAAGTAGGTCTTATACATTACGCCCCTAGTGCAGAATAATGGTGTTGTACTCACTTAAAACTCTTATACGTGTGTATGTGTGATGTGGCCAATGAATAAGAATCATAAGTCAAACAATTCAAATACAATTTTTGCATGGGTTTTTCTATGATTGTAGTTGCTTATATGTTCTATGAAAAAGTGGTATATTAGTTTGGGCCTAGTCGAGGCTTTAGGTAGCCACAGTATGTCTTGTACTACTTGTAGAACAATAGCTACTCACTTAAAACTTTTATACATGTGAATGTATATCTAACTAATGAATGAAAAATTTCTCTTTTATATTAAAAAAAGGCATTCAATTTAATCAAATGAAATATTTAAATTCCAAATGCATTTGCTTACATTCATCATTTAAGTGTGCTAAAATATAAATTGCATGTATAATTATGATTTAATCATATGCATGATATACATGGTGGAAAAAATGAATAAATATGTGTTATGTGATAGTAATTCTAATTAATCTTAAGACTTTCTTATTGAATAAGGTTATTTAGAGTGAACTAAACTTAGGACTAATCAAAACACATAACAAGCCATTCACTAAAAAAAATTGATTAATTAACTTGCTTTAGAAGTGACTTAAGGTGGGGATACAAGAGATATTCCCTCTCTTTCTTCTCTTTATAACACTTAGTTATTATTAAGTAGGCCATATGAAATAAAATAAAACACTAAGTAAAGTCTTATTAAATCACTTAAAGAGAAATTAATGCTTTATAAACTAAATCCCTCACACTAAGAATTACAACTCTAAAGCCTAGTTAGGACAAACCACATAAGCTTTAATTCACACACACATTAGACTAAGTCACCATTTCTAGGTTTATATTAGGGGTGTGTATTGTTAGATGTATGCTTATTTTGTGATGTATTATTGTAGACTAGATGTTAAGGTGTGTGATCGGATGTTAGGGCGATATTAGCCTAATCATGTTTTCTGGGGTTGTACTTAAGGGGCTAAAATAAAATATAAATACTTTTCTGAGTTGCTTAGCCCCTAAGCATAACCCAAGTTAGGACATGTGGGTTTGGTTACCCATCTGTGGGGTGCTAATTCTAAAATATTCATATAATTATTTGGGTTGTGTTGTATTTTGCTAACATTTATTTTTGAGTGCTAGATTTACCTTCCTTCTTTTAATGTAATTTTGCATTAGGATTAGGATGAGTGTTATGGGGATTAGGATGAGCATTGGTTATAAGAGTAAGAATTATGTACCATGATGCCTTTGGAACAAGCATATCCTAAATTAAGCCAAAAGGAAGAAAGAAATGAAGCAAATCAAATGAAGAAATGGAAGATGAAGAAATGAAGAAGGAAGAATGAAGAATGAAGACCCCCATAACATTCATCATTTGTAATTGTAATTATTCTCTTGTAATCTAGGTTGTATAAGGATAGAGCTCGGCTACCCATATTTTTTTTTCAAGTTGTATGGTGGTACCTGATCGCATCAGCCATTTATTCTTTTGTGATATCTTTATAAATTTTTTTGATGTTTCATTTAGCTTATGCATTAGAAAAAAATGTCTTTTAGTTTATTTATGATTGTGATTGTTGTATGGCACGGATGCCGATTAGACTCCTAGGATAAAAATTAATTTTTCTACCCAAACTAACAACTCATAATTAAACTTTTAAAACAACTCATAACATCATATAAAAATATAGGCATTAAATCAAGATAATAAAATATTTAGCAACCTCTTAGCTGGATGTTGTATGTTTAATATCATGCATAACTATCTTGTTTCACTCTTATTAAGAGAGGGTTTCCATCTTTGTCAGATAGAACAGGCTTAACCTTTAAGAGCCTATAATGGAAGAACACCTCTTTCCCTTTTGATTTGGCCCATAATCAACTTCTCATGCATTTATGCCTACAAAATCTCATAGCTTGTGTCAAAAAAATAAAGAGTCTTAAATTAAATAAAAGATAATAAGAATTTGCAATAGATTTAAGTCATTATTCAAACCCCTTATGCTCTAGTCTCTTAGGGAGTGGGTTTAAGGACTTAGTTTTTCTCTAAATAATAATCTAGCCATCTCGTAAAAGCATATGACTTTCTACATAGATTTAAAATAGGAGGAGTTTGTTGGCTACCACTCTAGGTGGTAATAAGTTCAGCAGTCAGGTAGTTTACTCTCTCTTATGGGGCCAAACCATATACCAACTTTTACCTTAGATTTAGGTCATGCTTTGACCCTCACCAAAGCTCCTTAGATTTATGATCTAAGGTTGTTGTTTCCTTTTGTGGGCTACAAGCTAAAATCCTCACCTCTTAGGAATTTCCACAATCTTGTATTGTGAAATTATAAGTCCTAGATTTCTAAAAAAAATTCAAATTAAATAAATAAATCTTCTCAATTTCAAATATTTAAAGCCCAACTATAGGATAGATTGGAGTGCTGACTAGGCTTCCTAGTATCATGAGCACTCTCTACTCATCTCCTTTAGTTTCGATAATAACTCTTCCCTTTTGATCCATCTCATTTGATTTTCTAAAACACAACCAATTTATTGATAGTCCTATCATTGAATTCTTTGGAGACAACAATTACCTACTTTAATCGAGAGTATTCTTAAGGGATTCACTTTTCTTAAGATATAACTATGGAGGCTTGCCTCCATAGGAACTTAACAAACCTGATTTAAATAAACCCTACTTTACTTTTTTTTTTTATAAAATAGGGGAAAAATCTCTGGTTCATTCAAAGACCCATCATGCATTAGGAGTACTTATTAGGTGATTAGGTTCATTGTAGGGTAGTGATTTCTATCCTTTGAGATAGCATACTATTCCTTGATGTCATACCCGATCATCTCAATAAGTACATCCTCAGATTTGTATGGTGTCCCCTCACATATACACACAAACGAATTCAAAAAATAAACACCACAAGCATATGAAGGTGGTTCAAATGGCTTAGAAAGGAATTTTGAATTTGGATTTAGTCATGGGTTTCAATCACTAGATTCAAATTTGGATTTATAATTTGATAGATGATTGAAGGATCAAATTGATTATTTGTGAAAAGTAATTGAGTTGAGGTTGGTTAGGATTTGACCAAGGCCAAGTCCATAAGATAAAATCAAAGGGCTTAGGAAGGGGTTTGGAGTTTTAATTTAATCACGAGTTTTAATCATTGGAAGTTAGATTTGATTTTAGAATTTAGATTTGAATTTGAGGTTTGGTTTGAAAGAAGAAAGCAAGGATTGAGTTTAGGCTATAGGGTAGGAAAATCCTCCTAAATCCCTAAGGCACAACTCATTCTTATGGCTAACTCTTCTAAGTCTTTAGGGTTAGGTTAAGTGTTCACCTATTCACTAGAAGTGTCTTAAGACTAAGGAACTCTTAGTGTCTATAAAAGTCCTATATCTATGATGAGAAAATTGAGAGCTCACTCCAAAATCAATAGATATGTAAATGCATAAGAATTATGTGCTATGTATGCAAAATTCTATATTTTAGCTTTGAAAGGTTGCCTCTATTCAACCAACAACTGATTTTTCAAAGGATGTTCCTATATATTTAGTTCCTTGAGTCCAAATTTTCAAGTTTTTTATATTCTTATCTAACGTCTATATCTTACAATTCTTTCATTTCTTCTGAATCTATTTTGTTGTGTGATCTTCAAAAAGGATAAATCTCTCATGCACGTGAGTTCTAAAAATAGGTAATTCATATCTATACTTTTTATTTCTTTTTTACTCTGTTTTTCACTTGCCACTCTAATATTAGATAATAAAATTGTGTGTATGTGTGTGTGTGATAATTTGATAAATATTTTTCTTTATTTGATTTTTAAAACTTTTATAATTATTATATTTATTTTAATACATGATTTGAAGTTTAATATATCAATAATATATTAAAAATATAATTAAAGCCCAAATTTTCTTTACTTCAATGATTTCTTATCTTAATATTATTTCTCTTGAACATCTTGTTATAAATTTGTGAGGTTTAAAAATTTAGGCCAAATTAGTCACCTCTAAACTTTCAATAATATAATAAATTTAAATTTCTTACTTCAATTTATGAATCCAAATTTTCAAAATTATTAAGATTTGATGCATATTTTTCATATTCTCAAACTTTCATCAAAATAATGAATAATTATTTTAATTTAATATTAATGTACTATGAGAGATTAGCTGTACCATTTAATTTGTATATAAAATTATTGTCATATGTAACATTAATATAAGATAATTAAATATTTAACTTAATCAATTATATAATTATATAATATAATATAATTAGATTTTTTTTAGTATGCATAGCTTTTATTAAATTAATTTAATTTATATTCAATGAAAAGAGATTTGTTAATGAAAACTAAATTATAATCCCTCTAATATCATGAGTGCCTGCATAATATATTTTACATTATGTCAACGTTTTATTAATATAAAATTATTTATACAATTTAACCATTAAAATAATTCATAGATTACATATCTTTTGTTGCCTCTTTAATGTATTTATTTCAATTTTCTTCCATATAAGTCTTATTCTTGCTTGTCTGATTTTACGAATGTCAGTGCGGCTTTATAATTTTTTTAATAATATACATAGTAGATTTATGAATTTTTACTTTTATATATGTATGATTAAATTAAGTCACATATATTTTTTTGATATTTTTATTTACAATTTGTAATAACATTCATTTATACATATGCATTTTGAAATTCTTATATTTTTGTTGATAATTTTTATATTTAATTTTTCTAAATTTAAGAAAAGTATAAATATAATTAAGGTTGAGTTGGACTTTAAAAAAACACTTCGTCGCTAATGGATACAATATTCTTCGATCACAAGTTACAAACTTTTAAGAGATATAAAATTTATATTACTTTTGTAATAACTTATTAGCACTTAGATCACACAATATAATTACATAATTTTGATTTAATAATCTCTATTTAATTTGGCAATATCATATAAACAAATTACTTTTTAGTTTTACCCATCAAATAATGTGGATGATTTTTTTTTAATAATCATCTTTACATTTTATTTAACTTAAATAAGAATATTATACTTAACCTATTCACTTATTAGTCCCATATAAATTACGTTATATAATTAACTATAAAATTATCAATCTTTCTATCTACTTCTCACTCTTGCTCATCAATCTTGCCAAGAGAAATTATTCATCATTTCCTTCTTATTTTTCTTTAATTATGATAACATTTAGATTGCAATCAAATTCTCTCCAACATTTTAAATTATTTCCATTTATAGATATGTATGTTTTTATAAATATTTTGAAAAACAACTATGAAAGTAAGATTATTATAAATTATTGATCTACTTTCATTTTATTATATAACCTGTCAATTTTATTAATTTATGTTTGTGATTTCAATCATAAAACTATGTTGTATAACAACCATCTTAATTTTGTAAATGCTTTAAAAAATATTAACTAATGAAATATATATAATTAATATGAAATTAATTTGATTTCTAATTTCAATTATAAACTTGCCATATGCAACAACCATTTTGATTTTGTAATTGCTTGATAAATATTAATTATAAATATATATATATAATTAATATAATATTAAATCAAATACAAAATATCATCATAAGACACACACACACACACACACACACACACACACACACATATATATATATATATATATATATATATATATATATATATATATATATATATATATATATATATATATATATATATATATATATATATATATATATATATAATATTTTATATAAATCAAACATTAAAGCATTAAACTATTATGTAAGAAGAATATTTTATATATCTTTCGTAATAATCTCTGCAAAATATTTACGCATGCACCAAATGCTTCTTAATAATAAATTTAAGAGAATATAGACTAATGTTACAAACTCTTATTTCATAATTATTTAATATATATTTTTAATGAAGTGTTCAAAATAATAAGCTCAAATTTCTCTTTGTATAAAATTTATATATTGGTAAATATTATATTGGATTATAACTTTAGATATTATTTTGAATTTAAAAGATATTTACTTACGATCCCAATATCAATTATAGCAATCCTCCTAAGAAGGTTAATAATTTCGATCACATTTAAATTACAAAAAATTGTGCTTATAATTTTCTCTATTCCCTAAACATTAAATTATTATCTCTGTAAATTGAAAAGTGGACAATCTCCTAAACTTATCACTGAATTATAATCAACTTTAAATTTTATTAAATTAATTTGATATTGAATATAATAATAATTCTATTTAATTTCATAATTTCTACATTATTTATTTTGCATGTTAATACCAAGTTTTAAAGTATATAAAATTATTCTTATAATTTAACACTTTAACAAGTTAATTCATGTATTGTATATCTTTCTTTACATCTCTTTAATGCACTTATCTTTATATCTTTTTTCAATAAAGTTTTTATTCTTGTCAAATTATTGATTTACAGTAATTAGTTTTACTTAGCAAATTATTTTTTTAATTTTATTATAATATTGTTAATTTTTTATTCTTTTATATTTTTATATGCATGATTAAATTAAGTCATGCATAATTTCATTATATTATTTTTTTGACAATTCATAAAATTCTATTTTGATTCATAAAAATGTTGAATATCTTAAATATTTTTTGGATAATTTATATATTTATTTTTAAAATTTTAAGAATAAACTCAATGATTAATTAAAGTAAACTTAGAATATAAAAAAAGTAAAATTCATCAATACCTTAACATGATTAACAACAAAGGTAATTGTTCAATCACAAATTAGAAATTAAAAGACAGATAAAATTCTAACTTTAAATATACTCATTAATATTTAAACTACACAAGATGATGAGATAACAAAATGAGATCATTATATATTTGTATATATAATTTGTAATTAATTCTAACCTATGACATATAAAAAAGTATATTATTTTTTATCTTACAAATTGAGAACACCATAGATGACTATTACTTTTATATTCTGATTTAATAATCAATAACTTAATATGATTAACTAATTGGATAATTATGCATAATAACTCATTAGCATTTAGACTGCACAATATTATTAACTTAATAGATAATTCTTTCATCTTAAATTCAGAAGTAGAAAGATATATAGAATTCAAACTTTATGTATACTCATTAATATTTAAACTACACAAAATCATGAGATAACAAAATGATATCCTAATATTTATGAGATATATTATTTATTTATGAAATAATAATTAAAAATTTAAATTTATTTTATCTAGTAAATTTAGAACAATATATATATGATTATTAATTTAATATATGCTTAACTCATTATATTAAAAGATCTTATATTTTATCAAATTTCATCTTATCATGCAAATATATTTTTTAATGAAGCATTCAAAATAATAAGCTCAAATTTCTCTTTACATAAAATTTATATATAGTAAAATATTATATCGAATTATAACTTTGGATATTATTATGAATTTAAGAGATATTTACTTATCATCCTAATATAAAAATATTTCAAATTATTTTGTTATCCAAACTAATCATGTAATATGATATATACCTTTGCAATTATCTCAAAAAAAAATCGATTTTGTCATTGAAAATAAAAATTAATTTAAAGAATTTTTTTTAGAGAAATTAATTCTTAAAGTATTTTTTTTTAAATATTATTTGCGTGCACTTTTTGCACGTGCAATATTACTAGTATATATATATATATATATATATATATATATATATATATATATATATATATATATATATATATATATATATATATATATATAAGTAAACATTATTGAGAATTTTAATAATATTTAAATTTGTTTTTGGACAAAATTAAAGTTATCGTCCAAAAATAAAGGGCAAATGATATATCAAGTATAAAATTTTAAAATAATGCACATATGTTATTTTAAATAATAAAATTAAATGTCTCAATAAGGCAAGTTCAATGCCACTAAAATCGGGTCAAGTAGAGCTCAAATGAGATGGAATTAAGCCTAAAGGCTCTAAAAACTTGAGATTGAATTATTAAATGACTTTCAAATTTGGCGTCTCGGCGGCTGATGAAGAATCCAATGAGCTTAAGATCACTCAAATCGAAGGTCATTTGAATGATTAAATCACTAAAAAATTATTTATGATCAAATGTATCGATACAAACTGCTCGATGGAGTGTTTTGAGAATTTGGCTACAATAACCAAAATACTCCTCTCAGGATCCTATAAATAGGACCTCATTCTTGTCATGAAGGAAGGAATGAGCTAGAAACGAACTTGGGAGAAAGCGGGAGAGTTAAAGTTTGAAGTTCATCATCACCATCGTCGTCACCACTGCCTTTATTATGGTTGTTAATTCCCAATCGTTCTACCCAACTACCATTGTGTTGTAACTTGATTCTATAATTCCCATTATTAGGATTTGTCACATACAATCTTATAATCCAGCTATCAGAAAGATTTAAACTTTGTACTCCAAAGTTGATATATAGTGGATTATTTTTACTGAGTTAGGCCCTGTGATTTTTACCCTCTTTCTGGGATTTTTCACATAAAAATTTTGGAGTTTTTTATTCTCCTTTCAACTATCTATGTGTGCTGAATTTCCATACAAGTTAAGACGAAAAATTTAATTCTACAAGTTTTCTATCACAATAAGTATTATTCTATTGCATCTAACTCTTAAATTTTATTTTTTTACATATATAACATCCTAATCTTCAATATCACATCAAAATATTATCATTATTCATTTTTTAAAAAATAAAATATAAATTTTTAAGCATAAAAATATTAGATAAATAAATATATAATTTTAAGTGTGAGATATATAAATGCATAAGAACTATGAGGTATGTATATAAGGCAAAATTTTTAAAATAAGTATGGTTTAAAATATAATTAATAATTTAAGTATCTTAAAAAAATTTTAGATATAGGTATAGTCTCGTTTAGCAACGCTTGCACGTAAGTCTCGATGTGGTGGGGAAGCATGGAATTGGAACTAGTTCTCGGTTTATCTGCACAAAACGTCGAGAGCTAGTCAGTGAGTGACTAGCTTGATTATGAGCAGGGGCCGATCAACTGATTGGCCCATTCGCACGAGCCACTCTGTGATTTCGTCTATGGTTTTGTTTGTCTGTTGCCTTCCCACACTCCGCCAACGCTTTGACTGCCCTTCTCGCACTCCGTTGAAGCTTCAATCGCCGACCATTGTCGGACAACCAAGCTCCTTAGTGCCCGCCCTTCCCAACCCTTTTCCATGGGCGGCTGCACCCCGCTGACGCTTTCATCTTTGTCAGACCCAGAAACCAACATTGGCTTCCGGACGCTTTTGGCGTCCGTTACTTTAGGGAAGTTTTGATGCTTTTGGTGGCTATTTCTGGATCGCGAGCACATTGATCTTGATCTTCATAAACACATGATAAATCTCTAATTTTTTTATTTGTAATTGATTAGGTTGTATCCATTGTTAGAATTTGGTTTTAAAGTTTTAGTTTAGGGATTGGGCTTGTGGTTTAGAGAGTTGTATTGTAATTTAGTGTGATCGCGTCATTAAAAAGTGTGAACATTTAAGATATGTCGGGTCTATTGTTCAAAATTTTTGTGAAATATTTTGGGATGATATTAGTTGGATTCAAGTTGGATGGTTGAAGTGAACCAATGCATTTGGTCTATTGCGTTAAAAAAATTCCACTGCAATAGCATTTGGCATATTGCTTAGGTGGATGATTAGCTTAAGTCTTATAGATAAAATGCAAAATAAATATATTTGTGAAAATATTTGTTTGTGCAAGCTATTTTTAAATTTACATAATCTTAATGTTGTTGATTATATTTTAGATATTTAATTCGCCTCAAGTCATCTTGTCAAAAATGAGTAGAGTTGATTTAGTCGATCTTATTCTACAGAGGCAAACTAAGTGTCGATGACTAGTTCACTCCAAGTTATATGGGTGGTCAAAGTTGTCCAATTAGGTTCTGAGACACAACTCCTTATTGAATTTGAAATAAAGAATTATGAGATCACTGCACATTCAGAGCATCACACAGTTAGTCTGACATGTTACTATCCAATGGGTAACTGATTGATAGCATATGTTATTTCTGATGATGAAATTTGTGATATTATATTGGACAAAGCTTCTCGTCAGACATTAGTGTTGTATGTGAGAGTCGAAGATGCTAATGTTGCATCCATATCAGCTTATCTAGTGTTGAGGCCAGTCGATATATCATCGACCCATACACAGGATTTCATCACATCTGCTCCTTTGATGACACAAAGCAACTTTGACAAAATGATTCCCAGGTAATATATTGCTTATCTATCCTTACTTACATTGTTAATTTTTTATGGTGATGTGTGTCATGTTACTGATATATGATGTTGAATTACAGATCTAGTGATAATGTTATTTATCAATCAGAGGAATCATATGTGTCTTAGAGTGCTGCAGGTGATGATGTGTACAAGACTATGAGCAGTGGCTCAAGTAGTGACTCAGAGTAGGGTATCAGTGATGATGATTGTGCACTTGGGTTAGAAGCTATGGTTGGTAATATAACTTGTCAGGATATGTTAAAAAATTGTTCATTCTGGAATATTGAGAGTGAATGTGAAATGTTTACTAATAATGAGTACGTTCGGATATTTCAAACCACTAGAGAATGGGACAAAAATATTTACTTCGATGGTCCATCTGATGAAAATATCTTATCAGATGATGCTGAAATCCCAAGAGATCTTGTCGAGGGAATGTGTTTCAAAAGTAAAAGGAGCCTTCAGTTTGCTGTTATTAGTTGGTGTATAGTTAATAATGTTTAATTTCAAACAGCCACCTCAAATTAGAAGAACTATACTGTGATATGTGTACATCAAGATAGTGTCGATAGAGCATGTAATTGGCGTTTGCATTGTAGTCTCAATAAGCATCTCGTGCACAGAATCTCGAGTTGGAGATGACCACAGTGTATCAATATAGTGAAAAGCGTGGTCATCGCGGTGTTCTTGATTTTTGCCTAATTAATCCCTAATTAAGCTATGAATTAATTAACCCTCCTAAGGAAATATATTTTGGAAAATAATTAAGAAAGATGTCCTGGTTTTTTTCCCTCATCATTCCCATCGTTAACAGTGATTAATCATCATTAACCATCTAATTTTTACTATTTAGCAGTTTTAATAATTAGTAAATTAATTAGGGAGGGAGATTAGGATTAGAATTTCAAATTATTTAAATTACATAGCTAATAAATTCCAAAAATAATATGGGAGGTAGAGGACATCCCATAGGATTAACTCACCAAATTTGAAATCAATTGGCCAAGTAATTAAACCTTAATTAAGATAATTATCCTAAACTTTAAATCCTAATTAAACACTAATCATTAATCAAACATTAAATTTTTTTTTATTAAATTCTCCTCTATTTACCCTTTCCAAAATGGGTTTATTTATATTTTTTGTATTTTTCTACAATTAGTTATGAATTTTCAAAGTTTTGGTCATTTATTTGCATTTTTAACACTTAATTAGCCTCCTAAACTATTGGCGCCACATGAAAGCTGGCACGACAACACTTTTCATGTGGCATCATGGGATAGGCAATTTAAAATGTCTAACGCAATAGCTCAGACACAATTTTGTCCTCACCATCCGATCTTGGATCCAACGGCTGAGATTAATCCTGGGGTTTTGAAGAGAATAAATTAGATAATCTAGTCGATTAAATCATAGTCATCTATTCTAATCATGCGAGATGACCGGATCATCAATCGAACCACAGACCGTCCATCTTCGCCACTTGATCCGCTTGGAAGACCTCGTAGGATGATGGGATCTGCAAAACTTGCGGGGAGTAGATCTAAGAAGATCCTACTATGAAAATTATGTAAAATCATGATTCACTTCAGAAAATTCCAACACCTAGGGGAAAATCTATGGGTTGCCAGATTTTTATCTCATCGAAGCTAGAGGCACAAACTAAAGTAGCTTCATCATGAAGAGACAAAGCTTTGTTGAGAAGGACTCAGCTTCCTCGCCAATTCCTCTCGTGGACCAAGCTGCTCACCGTGGTTGGTCTTGGAGTGCTTTTTTGGGATTGAATCGATGGATCAATTTGTTTTGACTCACCGAGGTAAGGGGAAGGTGTGAGAATAGTCAATTTAAGTTTGGTAGAGTTTTAGCGAGGTTGGACGGACAAAGCTCTCAATTTTGATCGATGGTTGGTGTCATCGACGATGAAGAGTTCGGGAAGGGTCTAGGATTGCTCAGAATACTCTGAGAAAACTATCTATGGAGTTTGAATCAATGGGGAGGAGGATACTCTTCTTCTTAAGTGAATCAAGGGCTGAGATTGGCTCAGCCTTTGGCAGTCGTCTGACTAGGGTAGGTGGCCGGAGGTGGCAGTGGACTGCTGAAGTGGTGTTGCTTGAGAGGCTAAGACAATGACATGGGTTGGAATGGGGTGTGACTCCTCCTCCAAGTGAACCAATGGAGAGCCATGGGTGAGTTCACTCTCTCATGGCCAAAGGCTGAACCCAACAACCTTTGGTCAAGTTGGGTCGGTGATCCTAATGTCCACGAAGGGCTAAGGATGGCTGCCAAGGCTTAGGGAGTGGGTGAAGCCATCAAAATGGGGATTTTGTTTTGTTTGGGTGGCTTGGTTCAAGGGTTTTGACCCAAATCAGGTTCACCATGGGTTGGGTCCACTTGGGCTGGCCCATGGTGACCCAAAGATGAGTTATGCCAAGTTTGTTTGGGTTTCGACTTGGTATAGTTGGGTTTGTCTCAATTTGACCCATATGGGTCAAATGGGGTTCAATTGGGCTAGGTTGACCAATTGGTCAAATTGGGTTAAACTAAAATTTATGTATGTTCAAATGATTATTTGGAATGTATTTGTGCAATTGGTTTGGTTCAATTTGAAATGAATTTGACCTTGGCTCATATGAGTTCATTTGAGTCAAATGGGCTAAGTTGACCAATTTGGTCAAATTGACTAAATTGACTTGGTTGGAGGGTTGGTTTAGGCTCAATTGATCATTTGAGAATGATTATAGGTGTTGATTTGAATTAATTTGGATTTGGAAAAGATTTGTTTCAATAGGCCCCTTTATGTCAATTTGGGCTAAAGGGGGCAATTGGGTTAGGTTGCCTAAATTGGGTTCAATTGAAAGTTTGATCATATTAAATAATTAATATGTGATTTATTAGAGACATTGGTTTCAATCAATTGGGTTTAGAATTTGATTTGACTCAATTTGGCCCTTTAAGTCAAATTGGGTCAACTTTGGTCAAGAGACCAAATTGGCATGGTTAGGACCAATTGGTGGTTAAGTCATATTCAATACTCAATTTATGATTGGGGAGTTATTGATTTCAAATAATTGAGGTTAAAATTATATTATTCATTTTAGTCCATATGGGTTAATTGGGTCAACTTGGATCAAGTGATCAAATTAGTTTGGTACCTAATTGATTACAATTGGATTATCAAAGATGATTAATAATCATTATTAAGAAGATTGGATGGGTTGATTCAATATAATTTAGGTTGGGTTAAGGTTTGAATCAACTTGGTCATTTACACCACTTTTAGTCAAGTGGACCAATTGGGTTGGTTGGGTTGAATTAAATTGAATTGGGCATTAAGAAGGGTTCTTGATGGATTTATAGTTGATTGATAGCCTAATTGATTTAGGTTTGATTAGATTTTGTCTCATTTGGACCTTTTGGGTCAAATGGGCTAACTTGGATTAATTAGATTCATTTAGTTCAATTGGTTTGATTTGCGAGTGTTGGAGGGGTGTGAAATGGTCTATTGAATGATTGGAGTGCTATTGTGAAAACTAATTTGGGTTAGAATTTATTTGAATGGGTTTTGGGTTGGATCCATAAGATCATGGTGGAACTAACTTAGGTTAGCTAGTTAATTTGGCTTGGAGCTTAGATAGAGACAATTCAATTGAGGTTGGTTGTTGTGTTGGCTTGCAGTTGGTTTTGGATGAGTGGGCAAGCATGGGTATTGGTTTATGCCACAGGATAGGTAGAACCTATTTGCCTTAGGGTATAAGCTTGGGTTTAGTGTTCCCTTAGTCACTAGAATTGTCTTATGACAAGAAAAATCCAAGTGCCTAGAAGGTTCCTAAGCCAAAGATGGGAATGATGAGTCCTCACTCCAAAAGTGAGGTCAACAGGGCCAAATTGTCTTGATTATGTTCAATTGATTGTAGTTGAGTGTTTAATAATAATGTACGATCATCAATGAAGTGATTGGATGGCTTAGTTAGATCCCATTGGAGTTTAGCTTAATTAGGCCTTTTAGGTCACTTTGGGTCAAGTGGCTTAGTCAAGTCAACTTGGACCAGTTGAAGTTATGGATGGTTGGGATGTGTTTAATGATAAATTTGAAGTTGATTGGTGGCTCTTATTGCAATTGATTTGGGCTTGATTTGGTTTTAGCACATTTGAACCTTTTAGTTCAAATGAGCCAACTTGTTGATCAAATTCACTTGGTTCAATTGTGATTGTAAGTGTTGGAGTAGTTTGAAATGATGTGTTGAATAGTTGGAGTGATTGAGAAAATCAAATTGAGTTTAGTTTGTTTGAATGGGTTTGAATGGAGTCACGGGATTGTAGTGGATTAACTCAAGTTAAGGTCCAAGTTAATTTAACTTAGAGTTTGGGTGAAAACCAAATTCAAGATTAATATTTGAATTTGCTTTCTAATCACATGAGCTTAAGTTTGGATGAGTAGATGGGCATGAGTCTCGATTTAGGCCTTAGGGTAGGTGAACCCTACTTGTCCTAAGGCAAACTTTAAACTTAGGTTCATGCCCTATAAGTCTCTAGGCTTAGGTCTAGTGTTCCCTTAATCACTAGAAGTACCCTAGCACTAAGGGAGTCTAAGTGTCTAGATGGCTCTTAGGTCTAAGATGGGAGGGATCGATTGTCACTTCCAAAAATGAGGTCAACAAAAGGACCCCCAATAGGTGAGGTGTAACTAACAAGGCACACCACACATATTATTGGAAACATCGAGAAGGTCATGAACATCAATGAAGATTATTCTACCTAAATATAGAGGTATAAGAAACTTAGATCTTAATGTAATATGGTTCAATTTTTTTCATGCTAGGGGTAGAGGAGGAAGATTGTCGAATTTGGTTTGATTTATTTGTGATTTGGTTTCATGTCAAAGGCACAAAGAAGGATCCTAGATTGAGTCATGCCAAGGGCATGAATGAAGATTTACCAAGAATGCTTGTTTGAAGTTTGTCTTTGTGATAACAAAGAAAAAATTCGTTCAAGATTGAATCATACCAAGGGCATGAATGAGGACTTGTTAGGGACGAATGAGATTTGGATTAAAGTTGGTTTAATTTAATCGATTTAGTTTGCTTAATTAGTTTAGTTGACGAATTTTTGTTTCACTTTGGTAATTCATGTTTATTTTGATTTATATCTAATTGTTGGAAGGATATGAACTTTGTTGGTTTGCAATGGGCCACACTAAGGAGGTCCTATAAGAGCCTAGGCTTGCCTTAGATTTACCAGCCAAAAAGGAGTAGTTTGTTCATCCACAAAAGTATACCAATAAACGTAAAAGGGCAACCACCAACATAAGGGCCATGATTTCTTAATCCAAACCTAAGGTAGTCACTCGGGAAAGGGGCCTCGAGGGCATGATCCCAACCCTGAATATATCAAAATGGACCCAGTCGGTCTGCCCTGAGTCACATTAAAGAAAGGGTTATAAAAACCTATACTTATCTTAAAATTATTGACTCAAAAGAGTAGTATATCGATCGTACAGTAAAGATTATCCAACCTATGGGTTTCCCAGTTTACGATGGTTGAATTAAGAAGAAAGCACGAGACTTACATCTTCCAAAGTGGAATCAACCACCAGGGTGACCAGCTAATCATGCAGCAGGTTGAACCCAACCTAGGGTGACTATTAAGTGAGAACCTCTAGGGGTCTTTTCTTTACTTGAATAGCCAAGGAGATTCCTATGAGGAGTTTTATTGACACTTCCCAGAAGAAATAAGATGCCTATTTTTGAAAAAGTGTTGTTGGGGTCTTATTCTAATCAAAAAGAGATTTCATTTTGTCTTTTTGTTTGTTTGTTTGTTAGTGTTGACCTTGTTGATTTATGGGTCACACTAAGAAGGAGCCACAAGGGCTTTAACCTACCTCAAATTTTTTTGGCCCAACTATATATCTGCAGTATGGTGCTTCCAACCAAAGGGGTGGCTACTAGAAGAGGAAAACTATCCAATTCAATTGTAACTTGGATCATGCCTAGATGGTATCATGAAGATGTGATCTAAATCAAATACCCATAGAGGAAGGTGCCTTTGGTGGTTTTATCCTAATCCCTCAAATATATAAAGCCTGTAGGTATACGATGGTCAACTTAAGGAGAAAGAACAAGGACTCACATCTACTTAAGCGGTGTTATCCATCGGGTGGCCTAACGTTAGCAAGGTGAACACCAACCAACCTAAGGTGCTCATTGATTTATGATAATCAATCTAGGAAGAAAGCACCGGGGACTCACATCTTTCTAAGTAGAACTGGTCATCCGCAGTCATCATCAACTAGATATATACTATTACCTAGGATGACTACTAAGCGGGAGTCACAAAGGAGGACTGAACCCAAGATTGAAGTAGTCAAGATGAAGAGGAGCCACTAGGGGTCTTACCCTATATATTCGGACATGGTCAGCACGTGATAGTCAGCTTAAGAAGAAAGCTCAAGGACTCACATCTTCAAGAACTCAATTAGCTATCAGGATGACTTACTAGCTATTTAGTAAAGTACATCGAGCTGATGAAAGGGCCTCATTTGTTTGCAATGGTCAAGCGAAAGAAAGCATAAGGACTAAAATCTTTCTAGGCAAAGGCAAGTGATTCAGCAAAGTGGTGAATCGAACCCGACCTAGACTAGCTACTAAGTGAGGGTCGTTGGGGGTCTTATCTCAACTTAAAGTAGTTTGATGTGATTAGATTTTTGTTTGATTTATTTGTGTTTATGTGCAATTTTATATTTATATTGTGTAAGTATGGATTAGGATATCACTCGGGTTCTCTTACACCTATCCTAAACACATCGAGAGTTCATTAATCGAAAACATTATAATTTAGAAAACAACTTGCTTAAACTGAAATTTTTATTATTGAAAAGATTTTTTGGGGGACATTATTTATGCATAATATTTCTTTAGATAAAGCCCATTGATTGGAAGCATTGAATGTTCACCTTTATGGTTGATCGGTTGATAGAGCCACCTTAGTATGCATTTTCTATGGCGAAGGGCCTTCTCAAGTAGGTTCAAACTTTCCTCCCATCTTGCGATGGGCCATAATTGGTCTCCTTAGAACAAAAAGAAACTCTCCAACTCGAAAAACTCTAGGATGGGCTAGCTTGTTATGAGCTTAAACTATTCTAGCTTTATGTAACTTGAGGTTCTGACATGCACACAAACATCTCTCCTCCAAACCTTCAAGTTCTTCCAACCATAGTTTAGTATTTTTTCAATTATGATTTTACCACCCACAACTATACTTAATGATGGGAATTGAACCTCTAAGGGAAGAATGGCTACAGACCCATACACTAAGGAGAATGAGGTATATTGTGTTGGAGTTCTAAAGTAATGAGCTATAAAGCTTCCCACTTCATGCCCGCCATTTATTATCATCGAGAGTCTTCTTGAGTATTTGGATGAGAGTTTTGTTGAAAGATTTCACTAAACCATTCCCCAGTGGATAGTATTTGGTAGAGTACCTCCAATCTATGTTGTATCTTTGGGAAATTATTGATCTTGGTGCTTTTGAAGGTGGCACCATTATCAGATATGATTTGGTGGGGTACTCCAAATTTATACACGATATGATTTTGTTGATCTCATTTTTAGAATGAGCTCTCAACTCCTCCATCTTGGACATAGGACTCCTCTTAGACATTAAGATTTTCTTAGTCTTAAGATACTTCTAGTGATTAGGTGAACACTTAACCTAACCCTAAAGACTTAGAAGGTTTAGCCATAGGAATAGGTTAGCCTTAGGTGTGTTAGGAAAATTTGTCTACCCTATAGAATCAACCAAATCCTCAGTTCCTTCTTTCAAGAAAAACTCCAAACTCATATCAACTTCAACTCTGAATCAAACTTTGAACTAATTTCAATGGATTTTCTCAAATGAATTATTCCAAATAATTGAATCCCATAATCCATAACCAAATCCAAATTCCAAAAATATTTCCTAAAACCTTTGATTTTATCTTATGGACTTGGCTCAAATCAAATCCAAATCAATTTAAATTCAAGAAATTTTCTCATAACCCATTTATATCATAATTTATATTCACAAATATAAATGAAATATAAATTCAAATATCCAAAACTCAAATCCAAATTCAACCAAAATTCAACCTAAGCTTTTCAAGTCAAATTCTTGAACTTAGCCAAATCAAACTCAAATCAAGCCAAACTATTAATTTTTCTTCATGATTCAATCAATTCTTCAATCATGAATCCAAATATAAACATAAACTTTAATCATCAAACCAAAACTAAATTCAAAAATCAAACCCAAGTCAAACTCATGTTCACCCTTTGAACTTGAAATTATCAAATGAATCAAAACTCATTTGATTCCAAATCACTTGAAAATGGATTTATATTTCAGTCACAAGTCCATATGTGAGTTCAACCAAACTTGAATTAAGCTTTGATCAAGCCAAATAAACCTAATTAGCTCACTTGACACAAAGTGGCCAATTTGACCTACATGAATCAAAATCTAATTCTATTTAAATCAAAGTGGCGGCTCACTTTGGTTGACTATTTAAATCATGTTTGTTGATCATCATAGGTTAATCAATTGTAAAGAATTAGGTCAAACCAAGTCAACCTAGCCTGTTGACCAAGTCAACCCTTTAACCCATATGAACCCAAACTAGCCAAATTGTAACCTAAACCAAATTGATTGCAACCAATGGCTCAAGTTCACTCCAAATTGATTATTGAACTTGACCAAAGTCCCAATTAAACCTAATTTGGTGGTCAGACCAAACCTAGCCCAATTGACCATGAACCCAACTTGACCTAAAAGGTCAAATCAAACCAAAATCAAATCAAACCAAAATTGATTGAAACCAAAGCTTGCAACATATTCCAAATAATCAATCAAACCCAAACCAGTCATGATTCAAGACAATTTGGTCAATGGGTCAAACGTCAACTTAGCCCAAATTGACCTAAAAAATCAAATTGGCCAAAATCAAAATTAAATCCAAAATAAACCAAATTATTTAAAACCAATTGAACCAATATACACTAAATGGTCATTTGAACTTGACCCAACTCTTGGTTTGACCCAATTTGACCAATTGGTCAACCTAACCCTTTTGACATAATTTGACCCAAATTAAACCAAATGAACTTCAAATGACATGAAATTTGGTCCAACTTACTTTTGACTCATTTCAAATCTATTCAAATCAAATTTAATGCCAAATAACCACTTTTCCCTTTGGTCAAGGGCATCTGAGAAAAGACACTTGCCCAAGTGGTCATTTTTTTCTTTGGCCACTTGGCACTCATCCATTGGTCCATAGGCACCAAGAATACTAATGTTCTGACCCAAGGAGTGGTTGGAGCAGCCATGACTCTTGGGGAGGTGAAATTACTCACCTCTCCCATTAGAACCCTTAGCATGAAGGACCCTCACCTCCCCTTGGCTAGGACCCCCATTTGTCTTTCATTGCAGCCACATTTCATGCCTTAGTCAACCAAAGTGAGCCGCCTATGATGATTCTCTTCCATTCTCAACCACCCTAAGCTAAATGACATGAGTTTGGAGCCAAAAATTCAAAGAAATGTGAGATTTTCATTCACTTTTATCCCAAGATATTAGAATGAAGCATTCACTCATTCCTCTCATTCCACTCCTCCCAGCTCCCAAAACCATTGGCAATCACCCCACTTCATTTTAGAGAAATACTCCAAAACCAAGTGGATTTTGGTGAGGAAATGGTGATTCTTGGTGGAACTTCATTACGATGTGAAGATCCAACCTCATTCTAAGGCCTCTTCCGAGTCGCCAGTGGTCATCACCAGTAAAAAATCATCCCAATGAGGTAACTTTCAAAATGTAGCCGACCGATCCTTCATTCGATGATTCTTTTGCACAATTTTATTTACCCTAGATAATCTTGCATTTTTTACTTTAAATCATCTCAATTAAAAAATAGTAGTTTTCCTGTGCAAATTGATGCGAAAACATGTCCATTTGGACAAGTTTTCACTTATAATTTCCATTTTTTACTTTACAATCCCATTTTTACTGCTCACGATCAGGGGATAGCTGCAGTCATCCGATCTCACGGTTTGCGAGACAGGATGGCTCGGATCTCGTGCTGATCATGCGATCTGAGCCTTCAGATCACCGGATGCATTCTAGAACATCCAATCCCACGATTCGTACGATCGGACGGCTCAGATCGCGCGCCAATCACGCGATCTTGGTCTTTGGATCATGCTATTTGATCTAAATTATCTGATCTATGATTGGACAATCTGGAGCAAATCACGCATCACTCTTTGTCTTTGGCGCATTTTTCGTCGGCGACATGACACCACTGTCGCGTGGCATGCGGCGTGACAAGACACCACGCGATATTATATGTCGTGTTGCCATGTCAACAATGTGAGCGGTGCTAACTATGCTAAATAGGAAAATTGGTTTTCTCTGATTTCAAAATTTATTTAAATCACCTAAAACTTCAAAAATTATTTAAATCTCCTAAAACTTCAAAAATTCATAAAAAAATAGAATACTTAATGCAAAATTACAAACGATGACTTGTTAGATTTATCTTTCCAAGTGAAATCCAACAAACCAAAAATCACCCAATTTTCGGTATTACTTAATTTAAGTTTTAGTAAAAATCAAATTTCATTAATCAAACCAAAAATACATGTCATATTAAGTTGAAATTTTTAGAGATTAAAATTAAAGTTAAAATACAGCTACCATAAAACATTTCAAGTAAAAAAGGACCTTTGGATTAAAAGATATTGAACTTTGAGTGTCAAATGATTTATTTTAATAAAATAAATTAATAAATTTCATAAAAGTCACTTAAATCAACTCAAACTTCCTAAATTCATAACTAATTGTAGAAAAATCTAAAAAATACAAGCTTAAGTCCATCTTAAAGATAATTTAGAGGAAAATCCAATAAAATTATTTCTAATTGAATTTGAATAATAGATTTTCCTTAATTAGGGTTTATTTGAAAACATAATAATTCTAATTACTCTCTAATGACTTTGTTAATTAATTCCAAACTTTTCAGCCATTTTTTTTGGATGATTTCTGCCTCCCCTAATTTTTTTGAAATTTATTAATGAGTTAATTAGGAAAATTAATTAATGAACTCCTAATCACTCTCTTATTTAATTAAGGTTAATTAAGCATGTGAACAGTGGTTTAATTCCTTGATTAAGATAATTAAACATTATTTAAGTGATTATAAGATTTATGGAATGGGTTTGGGGTAATTACCCCAAGTCATTCCCTAAACACCTTTCCTTCCTTAATCTAAATTTAATTAAGGGCTAATCCACTAATGACCTACTTAATTAACTTGATAAAATTCTCAAAACCAAAAATAATCTAGAAACTTAATCAATCTAATCTAGGGTAGCTCTGTGGGTGTTTAATAACCCAAAATAAGAGATAATGAAATTATGGTTAGCTCACATGTGTAAGAAAATCATAAGAGTAATTAGTTGAGCTTCTTAAGCTTAATTAATTAATCATTTATGAACTAATTGCATTAGGCCCTTTTCATTTTTTAGGACCATTGCAAATTTACTTTTCATGTGGTTGCATATCATATTAGCTCATAATTTTTTAATCAATTAACTTAAGGTGATATAGGTACGGTTTAATTAATTCATTTAATTCATACCTTAACCTAACTAAACCATAAAATCAACTTAATTACCTTCTCATTAAACCAAAATTAACTTACACATGGGGAATGGGATTAGGACCAGAAAACCTTTTCACATTTCCTAAAATTCAAATCAAACTCAAAACAAAATCAAACTTTCCTTCAATCAATTTTGATTCACATTAAATATTCTTATTCCATGAGATCGTCTTTAGAAATTAATTAAAGTGAATGAAAGTACATGCTTGCATCACCTTATTTCTTTCTTAGCATGATAAATGTGTATATCATATGAAAATCATGCATTCATGTCTTTTGAAAAATCAAATTAAAAAAAATGAAATGTTTCCTTTATGTCAAATTGCATGTTTTGGATAAAGTAAGATATGAATGGCTACTATCACTACTAAATCCAAAACTATTTTCAAAACTTATAAACCAAATATTACAAATGAAAAGTATGTTATCTATAAGTACATATGAACTTGCATATGAATAGTATAAAATGTGTTATGTGATTTTCCCTCTCTTTCTTAACATAGGATTGCGTAAGATTTGCAAAGTGTATAGTCCATTTTAGAAGGACATAACACTTGTTTGAAATTCATTCCTATGCACTCATATGTCATGACTCAAGGAGGAATTCCACATCACATATATAAAATAAACAACCAAATCAAACAAAACATAAACTTTTTGCATGATTCTCTTTCCATGCATTTCTTTTTGTACATGCACATGTATTTAAGAAAAGTGGTATATTAGTCTGGACAATCCGGGGTTGTGAGGCTTTAAGTAGCCCTAAGTAGGTCTTGTACCCTACACCTCTGGTGCTAATAATGTGGCGTACTCACTTATGTCTTTTATACCTGTAAATGTGCATATAAAAAATGAATAAAAGAATCGCCCTCTTTTACTTAACAAAATCATGCATACATGAATCATCCCAAATTTCTTTAAGCAACTCTCTTAGCATTCTCTTTCCATGCATTTCTTTTTGTACATGCACATGTATTTAAGAAAAATGGTATATTAGTCTGGACAACCTTGGGGTTGTGAGGCTTTAAGTAGCCCTAAGTAGGTCTTGTACCTTACACTCCTAGTGTTAACAATGGCATCGTACTCACTTATGTCTTTTATACTTGTAAATGTGTATATGAAAAATGGATAAAAGAATCACCCTCTTCTATAATCATGCATACATGAAACATTCTAAATTTCCTTAAGCAACTTCTCTTAGCATTCTCTTTCCATGCATTTCTTTTTATACATGCACATGTATTTAAGAAAAGTGGTATAGTAGTCTAGACAACCTCGGGGTCGCGAATCTTTAAGTAGCCCTAAGTAGGTCTTATATCTTACACCCTTGGTGTTAACAATGGCGTCGTACTCATTTATGTCTTTTATACTTGTAAATGTGCATATGAAAAATGGATAAAAGAATCAGCTTCTTCTACATAACAAAATTATTCCTACATGAAACATTCCAAATTTTCTTAAGCAACCTCTCTTAGCATTCTCTTTCCATGCATTTCTTTTTGTATATGCACATGTATTTAAGAAAAGTGGTATATTAGTCTGGACAACCCTGGGGTTGAGGCTTTAAGTAGCCCTAAGTAGGTCTTGTATGTTACACCCCTGGTGCTAACAATGGCATCGTACTCACTTATATTTTTTATACTTGTAAATGTGTATATAAAAATGGATAAAAGAATCACTCTCTTCTACTTAACAAAATCATGCACACATGAAACATTCAAAATTTTCTTAAGCAACCTCACTTAGCATTGATTATTAAGGTGTGCTAAATACTTGCATCGCATGTATAGATATACTTAGGATTCAATCATGTGCATGATACACATGTGGGAAAGAATTAAAATGTTGTGTGTTTTGTGATAGTAATTCATTTTACTTAATCTTAAAATGCCTTTCTTTTTGAATAGGTTTGTTTAGGAAAAATCTAAACTTAGGATTAATTAAAACACATAAGAAAATATTCACTAAATAAAAAAAATCATTAATGAATCTACCTTAGAAATCACTTAAGGTGGGGAGGAAGAGAAGTTCACTTCTCTTTTCCTCTCTTTACAACACTTAGTAATTAAGTAGGTTCATTCAAACCAAATCAATTCATCAAATAAAATTAACCTAAATCAACAAAAAAACTTAAATTGAAACAATCCTCTAAGTTGAATATTTTCATACTTAGAAAATCTAAAGCTTAACTAAGTACAAACCTTTTAAAACACACACATTAGCCTAAGTCACCACTTCTAGTCCTATGTTCGGGCAGTGCATGGTTTGATATTTACTTTTATTTTATGATGTGATGTTTGATCGGATGTTAGGGTGTATGTGTAGAACAAATGGATGATTTAGTCTAATCATTATCTTCGAGAGGATTGTGCTTAAGGGGCATGGAATAAAAATATATTTGCTTTTGCTATTCAGGTTGCTTATACCCCTAAGCATAATCTAAAATAGGTTAGGTGGACTTAGTTACCCATGTGTGGGGTGCTAAGTCTGATTTGTTTTATACATGCTTGGGAATGTGTGGTTTGTTTAGCTAATCTCCATTCAGGTTGCATGTTTAGCTTATTTCATTATACCTGTAATTAGACATCAAATTGATCTAAAATCTAGGGAGATTATAGGTAGAATGAAATCAAAATTTAATGTTAAAGTATCTTACATGAAGGCCTGGGATGCTAGGCGTAAGGCAGTAAAGGCAATTTTTGTGGGTTGGGAAGAGTCTTATAGAACTCTGAACGTCTTTATGGAAGTCATTTCTTCCACTTTACCAGGTACAATCTACATAATACAATCTAGCAGTACACAATGATTCTAGTGACTTTTTTGGGCATTTGGTCCTTCGATTTTGGGTTGGGGTAGTTGTCGTCCTGTCCTCAGCATGGATGGTACATTTTTGTTGGGCAAGTACCATGGTACATTATTACTATTGGAATATATGGAAATAATAGTTTGTTTCCTCTTGCATTTGTCGTGGTGAAATCTAAGTCAAATGAATCACGGCAATTTTTTAGTATACTTATAGGACCTCTTGTTGTGTGAGGCGATCATAATATCGATAAATATTGATTTGTTGCATGGGTGTAGAGAAATTTTTCCTTGGGCTGCTCACAGGCATTGCTTGTGACATCTGCGTGAGAATTTCAAAAAATTTACATGTTGGTTGGGAATTGGTGATGTGGAGTTTTTATGCCAAAAATATATATGGTTGGAAACACTGATGACATTCGTAAGTTTAATTGCTAAATGACAGACATAAGGAATGTAAAAGAAGAAGCTCACAAATCGTAGAGCAAGACCAGTTAGATGGTCATTATTCCACAATGGTGGAATGCGTTATGGAACTATGACGACTAATGTATCTGAATGTTTCAATGGTGCTCTTAAACGTGCATGTGGTTGTTGACCTCATTTTTAGAATGAGCTCTCAACCTCTCCATCTTAGACATAGGACTCAACTTAGACACTAAGAGTTCCTTAGTCTTAAGATACTTCTAGTGATTAGGTGAACACTTAACCTAACCCTAGAGACTTAGAAGAGTTAGCCATATGGATAGGTCATGCCTTAGGGGTGTTAGGAAAACTTGCCTACCCTATAGTTTGAACCAACTCTTACTTCCTTCTTTCAAGTCAAACTTCATATTCAAATCACATCAAATTTAAAATATTTTCTAATAACCCACTTATATTCACATTTATATTCACAAATATAAATGAAATATAAATGAAATATAAATTCAAATGACCAAAACTAGATTCAAAACTCAAATTCAAATCTAACCTAAATTCAACCTAAACTCTTTCAAGTCAAATTCTTGAACTTGACCGAATAAAACTCAAATCAATCCAAATCCTTGGATTTTTTTCATGATTCAATCAATCCTTCAATCATGAAACCAAATATAAATATAAACTTCAATCATCAAATCAAAACTAAACTCAAAACTCAAACCCAAATCAAACCCATGTTCATCCTTTGAACATGAAATTGTTAAATGAATAAAAACCCATTTGACTCCAAATCACTTGCAATTAGATTTATATTTCAATCATAAGTCCATATGTGAGTTTAACCAAACTTGAATCAAGCCTTGATCAAGTCAATTGACCCATAGGCTCACTTCACCCAAAGTGACCTAAAGCACCTTTTGAGCCAAATTCTAATCCTACCTAAATTGGATTGAACTAAGCTCATCTAAGCCTCATATTGTGAACAACAATCATCATAAGATGATTAATCACTCAAATTGGGTCAAACCAAGTCAAACCTAGCCTTTGACTAAGTCAATATTTGACCCAAATGAAACCTAAACTAGCTAAAATCTACCATAGGCCAAATTGATTGAAACCATTGATCAAAGCCAATCCATGATCAATGCTTCGACTTAACCAAGTCATTATTTGAGCCTAACCTAGCCTAATTGGCCACTTGACCCAAGTTGACCCAACTTCACCTAAAAAATCAAAATGGGTCAAATCTTGATCTAAGCCAAATCAACTACAACCAATGGGTCAAGTTCATTCTAAATCACTTAATGAACTTGACCAAAGCCTCAAGGACAACTAGACCCTAGCCCAATTGACCATGAACTCAACTTGAAATGGTCAAATCAAGTTAAAATCAAGCCAAACCAAAATTGATTGAAACCAAAGCTTGCAAAATATTTCAAATGACCAACCAAACCTAAACCAACCCATGACCTAACCCAATTGGGTCAAATGGGTCAAATTGGTCAACTTGACTAGTTTGACCTAAGTGAAATCAAATGAACCAAAATCAAATATAAATCAAATTCAACCAAATAAATGATACCAAAACATTTCAATGGTCATATGAACTTGACCCAACCTTAGTTTGACCTAATTTGACCAATTGGTCAACTTGACTAAGTTGACCCATTTTGACCGAAATGGTTCAACATGAGCCAAATGATATCAAATCAACTCCAAATTCTTTAAATTTTGGCCAAACCCAATTTCAAACTATTCCAAATCTACTTAAATCAAAATCAAATCCAAATGACCATTTTACCTCTAGGTCAAGGGGTAACCTATGGCCAATTCCACTTGGAATTTGGTCAAATTCTTTTTATGGCCACTTGGCACCCTCTTAGTGGACCAAATGGACACTAATGAGTGTGTTGCACATGACCCAATGGATTTGGGTTAGCCAAACCCATCCCAAGGCCAAAACTGACCACCCAATGAAAAATTCTCAACATGGAATCCCTCACATCCTCATTTAGCACATGGGAAGCTCCTCCAGTACACCCCTCTGCCAAAATCGAATCATATGGCACCCCTAACAGCCTAACAAACCCATCCCAAGTGATCAATTTGATCAAAATGGCATGTGAGCTCACGACCGTCCGATTCAAGTATGGGGAGATATACTCCCCCTAATTCCATTCATTTCACATCAATTGCTATTGATTGAGCTCTAGGAACTCAGAGGAAGCATTGCCAAGATCTCCCAAGGTCTCCCAAGCTCAATTGAATTCTCCATTTCTCGATTTTCCTAAGCTAAAAATAGGGGATGCTAAGGTGATTTCCAACTTAGCCAATTCTTCACCAAAGTTCAATTCCTCTTGCAAGCATCAACAGAGGACCCAATCAAGCTCACCCAAATTAAATCCCAAGCAATCAAGCCACGAGAAGGAGAAACTAGACCAAAGCCACAAGCCTTTGAAGCTCACTTTAGCCAATAGGAAGATCCACTCAACCTCAAGCCTTCAAACCTTCAACAGGGCTTTGTCTCCACTAGACGAAGCTTCCTCGATGGTTGGGAGCCATGATAGCCTCCGGTAGGTATGCCTCGAGCTTATGGAGAATTTTATTTGATCCTTTATGAAGGGAACTTTAATCCCGAATTTGACCGTTGGATGTCTTTCTTCTTACCTCTTGATGGTGTTGGTTTAATCCTACCCAATTCGAGCTCAAGTGAGCTCAGATCAAGCCATGGAGGATGGACAACCTCCATCTCCTACAGGCGAGGGTAGGGATGAATCATGGACCGTCCATCCCATGTGTTTTGGATGGACGACCTTGATTAATCCGATTAGATCCTATGATTAATCTCTTTAGAAACTGCAGGTTTAATCCTGACCATCCGATCCTTGATCGAATGATCCAAGGAGAAAACATGTAGCACCGCCCACTGACTGTACAATCTTTGATAACTTAAATAACGAATCCCATCACACCACGTGGAAAGCAGGCGTTGAGTCAGCAGTCCACATGGCGCCGACAGTATTAGTTATATAATTAGAGCTATTTAATTATTCCTTAATCATTGAAACTTTAAATATTTATGACTAAATGTAGAAAAATTAGAAAATATAAATGAGGGCTCATTTTAAAGATAATTCAGTGAGGAATAACATAAAATTGTTTCTAATTGATTTTGAATAGAAAATTTTCTTAATGAGGATTTATTTAAAATCTTAATAACCCTAATTACTCTCTATCATTTCATTAATTAATTTTAAACTTCTAGCATATTTAATGAGAAGACCTCTACCTCTCTAATTTTCTTGGAATTTATTGAGTTAATTAGAAAAATAAATTAATGAATCCATAATCACTCTCTTAAGGTAATTAAGGGTAATTAAGTATGTGAATAGTATTTTAATCATTTAATTAAGATAATTAAACATTGTTTAAGTGATTAGGAGGTTTATGGAATAATTTTGGATATTTTCTTGAAGCTATTCCCTAAACCCCCTTCCTTCTTAATCCAAACTTAATTAAGGATTAATCTACTAATAATCTTCTTAATTAGCTTAATCAAACTTTAAAAATCAATCTGAACTTAATCAACCCTTTGCTGGGTAGATCCTTAGGTGTTCGAAAGCCTAAGGTAAACTTAAGGAAATCATTTCCATCCCACATGTGTGGAAAGGTTATGAAAGTACTTAATTAAACCCCTTTAGCTTAATTAATTAATAATTATGAGCCAATTGCATTAGGCCCCTATCTTCTTAGGTGCATTGCTGATTTAAATTCAATGTGGTTGCATATCATATGTTGGCTCACAATTGTTTGAATAATTATGTTAAGGAGGTGTAGGTAAGGGGTAATTAATGAACCTAATGCACACCTTAACCTAAGCAATATATAAAATCAATTTAATAGTTCTAAAATTAAATTAAATTGATTCACATATGTGGGAGATGGGTTAGGACCAGCAAACCTTTTTTACAATTCCTAAATCAAATCAAACTCAAAATTAAAAAAAAATTCTTTAAATAATTTGATTCACTTTAAATGATCTTAATCCATAGGATTGTCTTTAGGAATTAATTATGGTGAATGAAGTTACATGCTTACATCACTTTATTTCTTTCCTAGAATACTAAATGTTGCTTATGTATGAAATCATGCATTCATTTCTTTTGAAAAATAAAATAAAATGAAATGTTTCCTTTATCTCAAATTGCATGTTTTGGCTAAAGTAAGAATATGAATGGCTATTATCAATATTAAATCCAAAATTATTTTCAAAACCTATAAATCAAAGATGAAAAATAAAAATGTATGCTACTTATAATTATCTATAAGCTTGCATGTGAGTATAACATAAATATGTACATTATGTGACTTTTCCTTCTCTTCTCTTTTAACATAGTTTTGAATATTATTTGCAAAGTGTATAGTTCATTTGAAAAGAACACAACACTTGCTTAAAAGCCATTCCTATTCATTTCTATGTTATCCTTTAAGAAGGATCTTCACATTTACACATGTAAATTACATAATCAAATCAAACATAAATACCTTTTGCATGATTCTTATTCCATTCATTTGCTTTTGTACATGCACATGTACTTAAGAAAAGTGGTATTTTAGTCTGGACATCTCAGGGTTGCAAGGCTTTAAGTAGCCCTAAGTAGGTCTTGTACCTTACACCCATGGTGTAGAAAATAATGGTGTCGTACTCACTTATGTCTTTCATACATGTAAATGTGCATTTGATTAATGGATAAAAGAATCCCCTCTTTTTCTACTTAACAAATCATGCATCATGAAGGATCCAAATTTTCTTAAGCAACATCTCTTAGCATTCATCATTAAGGTGTGCTAAATATTTACATTTGCATGTATAGATATGCTTAGGATCATTTCATGTGCATGATACATATGTTGGAAAGAAATAAAGTATTGTGTATTTTATGATAATAATTCACTTTAGTTAATCCTAAAATGCCTTTCTTATTTAATAAGTTTATTTAGAGCAAATCTATACTTAGATTACTTGAAACACATAATAAAATATTCACTAAATAAAAATCATGAATGAATCTACCTTAGAAATTACTTAAGGTATGGAGGAAAGAGAAGTTCTCTTCTCTTTTCCTCTCTTTACAACACTTAGTAATTAAGTGTAGGTTCACTCAAACCAAATCAAATCATAAAATAAAATCAACCAAATCAACTAAATCACTTAAATGAAACCACTCTCTAAGTTGAACCCTTCATACTTAGAAAATTCTAACCTTAAAGTCTAGCTAAGACATACCACACAAGCCTTAAATGGCACACACATTAGGCTAAGTCATTATTTTTAGTCCTATGTTTGGGTGGTGTGTGGTTTGATGCTTGATTTTGTTTTGTGATGTGATGCTTTAGTCTGGATGTTAGGGTGTATGTGTGTAGACTGAATGATAGGATGATCTTAGTGTGATCATTATCTTTTATAGGAGATTGTGCTTAAAGGGGCGCTATAATAAAAATATAAATGCTTCTGCTGTGCAAGTTGCTTATACCCCTAAGCATAATCCAAAATAGGCCAAGTGGACCTGGTTACCCATGTGTGGGGTTCTAAGTCCAATTTATTCATATACATGCTTTGGATTGTGTGGTTTGTTTAGCTAATCTCTATTTTTCAAGTTTTAGTTAGATTCACTTTTCTCATTTTCATGTACTTTTTATAATTAAGATTTGGAATGAATGTTATGGGGGATTAGGATGAACATTGGTCATAAGACAATATCTTATATACTATGTGAAGCCTTTAGAGCAACCACATTCTAACCAACCAAAAGAAGAAAGAAGAATGAAGAAAGAAGAAAGAAGAAAGAAATAAAGAAATGAAGAAATGAAGAATGAAGACCCCCATAACATGAATTCCTTCTTGATTGTAATTAATTCATTTATAATTTGGGTTGTATAAGGGTAGAGCTTGACAATACAATTTCTTTTTGGGTTTGTGCGATGGAGCCCGACCACAAAGGCCTTTTATTCTCTTACTCTAGATTTATAAATTATTTGATATTTGTTTAGCTTGTGCATCAAGATGGCATGTTTTCCTAGTTTCTTCCTTATTTTGATGAATGGCCTGGATGCAATTAAGCTCTTAGGGAAAAATAAATTGTCTATCCAACTAATCAACTTAAAACTAAAAATTAATAACTCATAACCTCACCTAAAGCTTAGGTTATAAATTAAGATAAAATATTTAGCAACCCCTTGATGTTGTATGTTTTCACATCATGCATAAAAAGTATCTCGCTTCATTCTTGTTATGGAGGGCTTCCACCTTTGATAGGGAACTTGGCTTGACCTTTGAGAGCCATGGTGGAAACTCACCTCCTTCTTGCTAATTTTGGCCCATAATCCAATTTCTCATGCATTAGGCATATGACTCCCATAGCCTGTGTCAAATCAATGGTCCAAAAATAAAAATAAAACATAACAAAATTTACATTAGATTTAAGTCATTAATCATGCATGATCTAGTCTCTTAGGGAGTGTGCTTAAGGACTCTCTCTTTCTAAATAAACAACAGCCTAGCTATCTTGCAAAAGTATATGACTTTCCTACATGTATTTAAAATTATAGGAGGAGTTAGTTGGTGGCCACCCCCAGGCAGTTGTAAGTCCAATATTTAAGTAGTTTATCATCTCTTGTGGAGGTAAACCAAGTACCCATTTTTGCCTTAGAGTTTGGTCATGCTTCGGCCCTCGCCAAAGCTCCCTAGATTTAGGTTCAAAGGTTGCTACTTCCATTTGCAGGCTATAAACATAAATACTCACCTCTTAGGCACTTCCACAATCGAGTGTTTTGAAATTGTAAGCCCTAGATTTCTAATAAAATTCAACTCAAATAAATAAATCACTTCAATTTCAATATATAAAGCTCAACCATAGGATAGTTTGAGATGCTTACTAGGCTTCCTAGTATCATAAGCATCCTACTTATCTTCCTTTGGTTTTGATAATTCTCTTGATCAATCCCACTTGATCTTCTAAAATAAATCAATTGATTGATAGTCCTATCTTTGAAATCTTTGGAGACAACAATCATTTACCTTAATCGAGAGTATTCCTAAGGAATCATTTTCCTTAAGATGCAATTAACTATGGGGGATTGCCTCTACAGGTAACTCAATGAACCTAGTTTAAAATAAATCCTGCTTTACTTTTCCATGTAAAGTAGGGGAAGAATCTCTGGTACATCTGGAGACCCATGGTCCTTAGGAGTCCTTATTGAGATGATCAGGTCCATTGTAGGATGGTGACTTCTGTCTCTCGAGATAGTACATCATTTCTCAATATCGTACCCGCTCACCCTAAGAAGAACATCTGCGGATCTATGTGGTGTTCAACACAAGAAAGTTATTATTTTTGCTCTTCATTTATTTTTCTCAAAAAGATAGATAGATGAAGGATGAAGATAATTTCACCATAGACTTTTCTAGCAACTCTACTGCGGATGGTTCTCTCTCCATCTTTGGTAAATGATCATTGTCTCCAAGTATCGATAGTGGATTTGTACTTTGTATAAGTCTGAGACTATCTTTCTTTTCCGTTGGCACTTAGTTTATTTCATCCTTAAGCGAAGCTAACCAACATCCTTTAGATTTTAGGACTTCACTACGTGAAGGTCTTAAAACCCATGTTGGGTTTCACAATAGATGAAAAAAAAAATTTAACAAAAAGAAATAATTAAAGACTTCTTTCATACCATTTCCATGGTAAGGTAAGGTTCATTCCAAAAATAAAGAAAAATAAATTTTTTATTAGAACAATAATTTCCAAAAAGCACTTTTTAAAAATGCACATAATAAAATGTTTGCACAAAATTTTCATAAATCACCATCATCTAACAATTTTCATGATTGTTATTGTAGGATCATCTCAAAATCAAAATCAATAATCATATTTTCAAAAAGCACAAATGAACATCCTCATTCAATTTATTGAATGTAGATTTCATTTTCAAAACAAAATCAACAATCACATTTTCAAAACAAAATCAATAATCATCTTTTCAAAAATAAAATCCAAAATCATATTTTCAAAAAAACACAAATGAACATCTTCACTCAATTTATTTTGATGAATATTTCATTTTCAACAAAACCAACAATCTTATTTTCAAAAGCACAAATGAACATCCTCATTCAATTTGTTGAATGAAGATTTTAGTTTCAAAAAAAATCAACAATCACATTTTCAAAACAAAATCAACAATCATCTTTTCAAAAATAAAATCTAAAATCATATTTTCATAAAGCACAAGTATATCTTTACTCAATTTATTTTGATGATAATTTCAATTTCAACAAAACCAATAATCATATTTTCAAAAGCACAAATGAACATCCTCATTCAATTTATTGAATGAAGATTTTATTTTCAAAATAAAATCAACAATCACATTTTGAAAAGAAAATTAATAATCATATTTTCAAAAATAAAATCAACAATCATCTCTTAAAAAATAAAATCAACAATCATCTTTTCAAAAAAAAAAAAAAATCAATAATCATCTTTTCAAAAATTAAGACACACATGGATCCTTTATTTAGCATGCCCAAATTTGCTAAGTTAAGAATCATATCTTCAAAAATCAAAACAAAACACATTTGAATTTCTTTTATTTAACATACCTAAATTTGTAAAGTAAAGAACTCCCTTTTCAAAAATCAAATCAAAACACATTTGGATTTCTTTTATTTAACATACCTAAATTTGCTAAGTAAAGAATTCCCTTTTCAAAATTAAAAAAAAAAACACATTTGGATTTCTTTTGCATACCTAAATTTTCTAAGAATCCTCTTTTCAAAATCTTCAAAAATTAAAACACACATGGATCCGTTATTTAGCATACCCAAATTTGCTACGTAAGGAATCTTATCTTCAAAAATCAAAAACAAAACACATTTGCATTTTTTTTTTTATTTAGCATACCTAAATTTGCTAAGTAAAGAACTCCCTTTTCAAAAATCAAAACAAAACACATTTCTTTAACATACCTAAATTTGCTAAGGATCCTCTTTTCAAAATCATCAAAAATAAAACACATTATGATTCTTTATTTAGCTTACCCAAATTTGCTAAGTAAAGATCATCTTTTCAAAAAAATAAAAATAAAAATAACAAAATATTTGGATTCTTCATTTAGCATACCCAAATTTGCTAAGTGAAGATTCCATTCTCAAATTCACACATGACTCACAAATAAGAAAACAAAAGAAGAAGAAAATTATTTTCAAACACCTCACTAAGCATGCTTAAATTTGCTAAGTGAGTAAATTCCAAAATCACAAATCAAAATAAAATCAATTAACCATTTACTTTAACATACTCAAATTTGTTAAATAAAGGGTCTCAAACTCAAAATAAAATTCAAATATGAACCTATGGAAGCATCAATCTCTTCAAAAAAAAAATTTGAACCCATTTTCAACATACAAAAATTTATTGAAAATGGATTCTATAATCAAAAATCTCCTTTCCAATTCTAAACTCAAAATCTCTCTAAATTCAAAGAGCCCCGCTTAACATATCCAAATTATTGAGTGTGGATTCAAAATTCTAAAAAATACAAATTAAAGTAAAAATCTAATTCGTGTTTGTTTTTCAACATTGCAGACTTTTAGTCAATTTCTGTCAATTTCAGTTCAGTTCAGTTCAGTTTCAAATGGCTGCATAGAAATACGTGTTCACATTTTCTTTCAGGATGGATTTGGCCTTGGATCGGGCCAGCCTCCTACAGTCTAACTTCGCCCATCTCATTCATTTTGGCCTAGGCTTTGCGGGGGCTAGGATCACTTGTGGCACCCTCCTCATTAGCGAGGCGTGGTGAGGCGGCTCATCGGGTTGAGATGCGATTGACTTCAGTTTATCCAAGAGGAAGGCTATGGCAGTTCCTGCAGCAGTAACACTTCTAGTTCCAGTTTGCTCAGTGGTTCTCCTTTCTACCTTGATAGTCTCCCCTGCCTATGAGGTTGGGTCTAGTTCTCATGCTACACCTCCTAGCAAGACTCGGTGTAATGCAGATCTAATTGCATCAATGGAGCTAGAGGCTGCTGATCGTAGTAGAGGAATTACCTAGGATAGTGTCTCCTCTTATCACAGAGAACAAGTTTCACCCCCTCTCTGATTGATGGAGAGAAATATATTAGGAGGATCTCAGTTTCACCTCCACACGTAGTATATCTTGAAGCTCCTATCAATGACAGGAGAAGGTCATATGAGCCTTAGATCAATTTTGGGCCGAGTAGGTGGAGCTTACAGACGATTAGAATCTGGGGCTCAGTTTGATTTACGTTCAATCAACCCCCGCAGTGTGGGCACACATATCAGATAAGAGATGCCCAGGGAGGCCGGGTGTCGATCTGGTTATTACAGGGAGGATGTAAGTAAACGGCGGTCATGACCTCGCTCATGGACTCATGGATTATACCGCATGATCATCGATAATATTTTACTAGCTACCACGGAAAGGAGCTCCTACCCAGAGAGAGTCGGTGGTACCTCCACCACACCACTCTACTCCACACTCACCATCTTCGGTACAAGTTCCATCATCTACTGTTCCAGCAAAAGCCATGAAGGATGCATCCGGGAAAAAGAGAGCCCCACTGGTGATTCAGCTGCAGCCAAGAGATCCCATTCCATCTACACCACTGACTGAGATGATGTCTAGCTCTCCTACTCGACCTCCTACCCTAGTTATGGTGAAGAAGGAATGGTGACCTTGGAGTATAGTAGTCATTCCATCCCACCACCACCGCGGCAGTATGGAGATAAGCGGTGGGAGGAGGGATATCGTTATCCCCATGACTATAGATCCTCCTAAGAGTACCACTCCATCTAGATCTAGCAGCAGTCATGAGCATCTATCCTCTAGTGAGTGTAGTCCTCACAAGAAAAACTCTCTAACAACAGGGGAGGTTAGGTGCCTCTATTCATGACAAGTGATCCTACTACCGATCCTCGATCTTTGTATTGTCGGACGATCCCTAGATGACATTATAACATAGTATCTAGTGGAGAAGAAGGAGATCTTAGGTTATGCCTGGTCCAATTTAGAGGATGAGATGGTCAGCTTTGATCCTAATGAAGATGATATGTTGGAGGATTCAAGTACACTGGTGACACTGTTCCCTCCTTTATGATCAGACTTTGGAAGGTGTATGGCAAAGAAAAGGCCTACTTGACCCAATATCTCCTTCAACAAATAAATCAAAAGGATGAATAAATAGATAGGATGGGGAAGACGCTTGAAGACTTGCTAGATTTTGGCACTGAACTAAGCTAGCAATGCATCCTACTATTAGAGACTACCAGAGTTATGCATATCTTGGATCTAGCAAGACATCACCACCAAGAAAGGTGGAAACACTAGTATAGGAAGGTAGTGGATAGTATCTCCATACAAGAAAAATATATCACCATGGTTAAGTAGTAGGTGAGAGAAGCATTGGTGCAAGCCCGGAGGATCATCGGGGTAGACCCTACCCGTGAGAAATTTGATGTCATCCAATATCCTAAGGGTTTCGTGCCACCTTCTTTCAAGAGCTGATGGCGGAACCCAAGCGACATTGCATGCTTTAAAGCCATTGTAACAGGGCGATACTTTTCTATCTTTTTTGTCAAGATTTAGGCATAGACTTTGATTGGTACGCTAAACTTCCAATAGTTCAGTAAAGACTTTTGCAGAGTTGGAGCAACTCTTCATTAAGAGATTTGCTTGAGCTCAGCAAAGGATGATTGTAGGCAATTTTGTTGTGGCTCAACAACACCCTGGTAAGTCTCTAGTTGATTATATTCTTAGATGGAACAATTTGAGCATGAAATATGAACCGTAGCTATTGGAACAACACGTTATTGAAATTTCACTAAAGAATATTCATGGCCCGGTCGCCTTCATGCTCAAAATTTTTACCATCAAGACATTTGAGAAACTAATCAACAAGGTGGCTATCTTACAAAGAGAAGCCAAACAATTGCCTTTTCTGGATCAATCAACAAAGCCAAAGCCACAGAAAGCTTATGATAAGAAGGCAGGGGCAGTGACAATAGTAGACAATGGAAAGCAGCCAGTTAGAGAGCAGTATGAGAGACCTCGAGTTCCACAGCTTTCACTTCCACCTCCTTTACCACCACCGACCATCCCACTGATAGCCTCCATTTTCTCCTCCTTCTCCATATCCACAATAGCGGATACACATACCGCCATTTATCATCCACCTACTTTATGGATAAACTAAATAAACCATATTCATTTAAGAGGGAGGTAATTAGAAAATTCTTTAAGAATCTCTTAAAAAAACCTAATTTTTAGCTACCTGAGCCTAGAAGGCCGGAGGAAGTGGGTAAGAGCAATGATCCTAACTTTTACCCCTACCACCGCATGCTAGGTCATGTTTTAGACGATTTCTTTACATTCAAGGATGGGCTTGAGCATAGCTTCAAGACTGGCGCCGTAGTTATCCCAAAGGAATACCTTGTGGAACAACCATCTAGTTCCATTAGGGTAATCCTTGGGGATACCAATGGCCCTCTCAAAACCAAAGAAGGTTGGGATATCTCCTTATTCCAAACCTCTAAGAAGATTGTGTCCAAAATCAAGAAACTTTCCTTGCAGGTGCCTAAGGCAGCTCGAACCTCCAACATCAAGGAAGGTTTGCAAGTTTTCACAAACAACTTGGAGAAGGTAGGAGCTCAATAGCAAACAACTTTCTACACCGGGGATAGCCAAGTAGAAGAACCATCGATCCAGCCTAAATCCACATCATGCCTACTACATGGCACTTCTACTTCAGCTAACTCTTCCTCTAGTAGACATCTTGTATCGTCAGATGAGGGCATCAAATCCCTCACCCCACTTACTTTATTAGATTTCTACTACGTATCTCCTTCAAAATCCAAGAACTTAAGGAATAAAACTAGTTTGGATTATATTTATGTCACTTCTGATAGGTTGTCTAATTCTACTCTTACAAAAAACTCTCCAAGTCTAAACAATAATTACAGCAAGTCTGATCTTCCTCTTCTGATTCATAGTTGGGCTTTCCTTCTTTGAATACTATGAGTTCACCTCTTGACATAGACTTGGAATCATCTGATTCTAAAGGTCCCATAGGATAAGTTGTAGGTGAGCCTGACGAGTGTTGGTTCTTTTCCCTAGAATAGTGAAAAGAAATGATACCATAAAGAGTTTAGGAATATTTTATTTAGATGAACAAATATGGCATTAAGGAATAAGCATATTATCTCAAAAGATAAACATGCTCTCCTGTAATGGATTCGATCAAATCATTAAAAGACTCCTAATGGGTCTTCGTCTGTAGTATTTTCCTAACTACATGGAAAAGTATAAAGAGTCTATTTTATCCTAGGATCATGGTTCCCTATAAAGGCAAGCCTCTATAGTTAATTACATCTTAGGAAGGGTCTCTTCCTAAGAATACTCGATTAAAGAAATAAGTGGTTATTCTAAAGACTACTAAAGGTAGCTTTCAAAGGATTGATTTTGAGAAATTCAATTGGGAGAGGTCCAAATTGAGAGAGTTATTTTCAAGAGTCAAATGGGAAAAGTAAGAAATGTCTATTGATGGGATACCAGTAGACATTTCAACTATCCTATGATTGGGCTTCAAATTTGGGATTTAATTTTAGATTTTGAGTCATTTTCTTAAAAGACTTAGATTCTAGCAAAGAGATAGAAATGCTAGGGTTGAAGACTTATTCCTAAAAGGATGCTTAACCTAGTCTGCGGTGCTTGACACATGTCGATGCTCGACCTAGTTCTATCCTGGGGAATCATTGGTCATTCTCCTCACTTGGAACTAACCTATCCCCAACTCTTCCGACTTACAACTGGAGAAGGCTGCTAACACCACCTAAGCATTTTAAAACCATGAGGCTAAGTCATGAATGCAAGATGGGCTATTATAGTTTTAGGAAAGAAATCTATGAACCTAGACTTACTCCCTAACCCCTAAGATTATGTAGGACATGAAGACGTACCTAACTAATACATATTTTTTAGATTTTTATAATTTTTGACTTAGGATTCATTTAGGTCATAGGAATGCAATTTATGCCTAATGCATGTAATTAGAAAAGATTATGGGCCAAATCGAATAGAAGAAGGTGTACTTCCATCATAGGCTCTCAAAGGTCAAGCCCAGTTCTCTGAAAGGATGGAAGTCCTTCATTAATTAAGAGTGGAATAATATGATTTATGCATGATATTAAAACATCCTGCCAAATGGATGCTACATATTTTTTTCTTGCTTTAATACCTAGGCTTTTATATGAAGATTATGAGTTATATTTATTTTTATCTTTCAATTGATTTAATTGGGTAGAAAATGTAGTTTATCCTATGACCCTATGTCTAAGCATTCATCACAGCATTTACATAACACAAAAAGAAACCTAAGAAAAGCATGTTATTTGTATTGTGCACCCAAAATAAATCAAGCCAAATTAAATTATATAAGAAAAAGGCTAATGCAGCCGGGTACTACTATACACCCCGAAAGAAAGAAAAAATGGGTAGCCGAGTTCTACCCTTATACAACCCAACCTAGAACTACAAGTTCAGATCTATGGGTCTTCTTTCTATGAAAGTCTTCTTTTTTAGGGATATCCATCAGGCTCCATAGGAGACCACCACACCATCTCTTGGTTGGGTCGGCTCCTACTAATCCTAGACCCCATAGATCCTAACCTAATTCTAAGCTCAAATTTACATTTAAAATTCAAAAGAAATCCTAAGCTCTGTAAAATAGATGTTAAGAAATGCACACAACACACAAAGTAGTTTATATTTCATAAACATATGGGCTTAGCATTTGTTGCTTGCCAAGCCCACCTATCCTATGGACTATGTTAAGGGATTTTCAACACCTACAAACAAACAATAATTTTATGATTTATTTATCATAGTGATCCCTTTAATACAGTCCCCTACAAAAAATGGTGTCAAATCTAGAAAGAACGCCCTATCATCCAGTCTAAGAACAAACAAGTCTAAGCATCTAATCTAAAGCAATAGACCACACAGACATGTGAAGCACAACACAACATATAATAGGAGATTAAAAGAAAATCACAGAACGATCTAACCTAGATCTAGAGTCTGTGACCTAAGTAATCTAGTGTGTGTAGAAGTGGGTTTGTGTGGTAAGTCTTTGCTAGGCCTTTAAGTTTAAGTTTGAAGTTTGAAGTTTGAATTAGTTTAATTTGTTACCATTGGTTGATTTCAATTCAAATTGATTAATGATTTAATTTTTATTTTTATGATCATTTTATTTGGATAAAGTTGTATAGGTTTTCAAGAATGAATAATGGAATGATTCTATTTTTGGATGGAACTCTTTCCTTTCAACATCCTAAATCCTAATGAAGTTTCCAAAATTCTTACTAAAATCCTTAAGTATTTTAATTAATCCTTTTGATTTTATTTATGTTTGGGTTTGATTTATGTTTTTTCATTTGTTTAAATTACTTTATTTGATTTAGTTTTATTTGATTTTGTTATGATTTGTTTCATTTTAATTAAGTTATATGGGTTTTCATTTGATTTGGCTTATGTTAATTTAAAGAGTTTGATTTTATTTAACTTAAGTTATTATATTATGAATTTGTAAGCTTAAGTTTTAAGTCCATTAATATGAATTAATACCTTAAGTTTGTTCATGTATTATGCTTAACCTAAAGCACTTAGGTTAATTATTTGATATAATTTAATTAATCTAGGTTTTAGATTCATTATTTAAATTCATTAAGGATGAATGATTTCATTAAACTTAACTTAAGTTGTTTAATTATGTTTGAATTTCATTAAGTAATGATTTTCTTAAAATTTTAATATTTGATTAAATTCTTTGACTTAGGAAGTTTTGATGAATTACCCTAAGTATTTCTTATGTTTATTTCAGATTAGTTCAATTTATTTGTTGATTCAATGAATTAATGATTCTTCTTAATTATTATTTAGTTCATATTGACCTAGAGATTTGGAAAATCAAGAATTCCAAATTTATATACCAATTGGGTTTGAGATAATTATGGCAAGTGGGGTTACATGCCAATTTTATATTTCTAAAGTTTCAACTTGAATAGAGACGTAATTTTGGTCTCATTAAGGTTTTAATTATTTCATTAAAACCTAAATTAAGCTTAATTTACTAAGATTCATTAAGGAATTTTATTTTTCTCTTATTCTTCACTGAAATACCTTTCCAATAAGGGTTTATTCATATTTTTAGTTAACTGGCTGATTTATTATGATTTAATTAAGTTCAGTCATTTAATTGAATTATTTAATTCTTTTTAAGTGAGCTATTAGGTTCATATGGGTTTGATTAGGTTTAATTAGTATTATGATATTCATTAATATTTATTATGTTAATTTAAGGTTATTAGATTAAATTTTTCTAATTATTTCATTAAAGGGTAATTAGTTTAATTAATTTAAAGGTTACTACACATGAAATTTTCCTTGAATTCAGAGAATTAAATCCCCAAAAATTTTCTTGAGGTATGTTTTAAGCTTAATTTCATTTCCCTAAAGTTTCAAAATAATTAGATTATTAGTTTGAGAGTAATTAGGGTTTAATGTTTTTAATTAAACTCAAATTAAAGGAAAATTACCCAATGAAAATTGGGGATTTTAATTTCAATAGATTCCTCTCATCAAGACAAATCCATAGAGTTCTTATTTGTAATTTTTTTATTTTTCTTTGATTGTATATGATTTTTTGAAGTTTTCAGGATTTTAATTAATTAATTAAACCGTTAATTAACTAATGTTAATGGTTTTGAGTGAGGAGGGTCCCATGCGGCGTAAGTTAAAAGAGCGGGGTCATTTATGGACCGTCCGATCAAAGATCGGATAGTCCATACTGATCCCGTGGTCCCACGATGAGCCAAGTCACGCTTGTGCGCTTGTCCGCGTGGGATGATCCGCATGATACGCATGGGTTGAAAATGCAGGCAATTTTGGGCCATCCAATCATGCATCGGATGGTCTGAATCGCTCTCGAAGTCCTTAAAGGATTTAATCAGATGGTGTACTAAATCATTAGTCGTCTAGAGAAGGATCGAATGGTGATTAAATCCAGGCTTCACGGACACCGTTCATGATTTACCATCGCCGATGAATCAAGATTTTGATACCAAAATAATCGGGGTCAATTAGTCAATCCATATGGTTGGATCCATTTGAGGATCTGACTTTCTTTACAAAGCTCCAAAAGCGAATGCATAGGGGAGGAGAAATTGACATGATTTGACGATTGCGGTGGGGATCATGATTGGAAACTTCATCGCTCTCCTTGGTGATGCTTTTGGAATGAAAGCGGGGAGGTGATAGTCTCTCCTACCCCATTTTTCATTATTGGCCGAGAGCTCCATATGGAAGAAATTTGAAGATTGAACTCCGGCCACCGGTGGCGGCAAGGCCAGTCAAGGTGTGAGATCAACCTCCCTTGGTCTTGTGATCATAATGGGATGTCCACCTCAGAGGTGGAGAGTTTCCTTCCTTGTTTTCCATGCATGGCCAAGCACTTCCCTTCTTCTCTTCCTCTTCTTATCTTTTTCTTCTTCCCTTAGATGGCTAAGCTTTAGGAAAACTCTTGGAGGTTTGCCTTCGCCCTTAATTGCCTCCATTACCTTCTCTTGAAGCAAGCCACCTCTTAAGAGGTGGCTTTATTCTTCGAGTGGATGAAGTGGGAAGAAGAGATTTTGCATGGGGAGAGATGGAAGGAGGAAATTAGCATTTCTCTTCTTTTTTTTTATTTCCCATTTTCTTTTGTTTTACTTTTATTATTTCCATGCAATATGGCATTATCATCTTAGTTTGGATTAAAGTATGATATGCCCAAATTAATCTTAAAATGGATTTGAGATTAGATTTAATTCCATTTGAATTTTCTTATGGAATTTGAAACCAATTAAATAATTTGATGCAAAGTATTTGGATTTAAGTTTACCCTTTGGATTTATTTTTTTTTTAACCATAATGCAATTGATGATCAATTACATTATGATTTGATTTAAACCATTTAATTTGAATTGATTTTAAATTTAATTTCATTTTAACTCATTTAGCTTAAATGGGTTAGGTATGATTTCAAATGAGTTCAAATGATCAATTTTATTCAAATGAAATGGGTTTTCTTCCATTCATTTTAATTTGGTTTTAATTTGATTTATTTGAGTTAATCCAAATTAAAAGTTTGGATTGATTCTACCTATATCAATTAAGTTAAAATAAACTCAAAAAGATGTTCTAGGACACTAGGTGAGATGTCCTAAACATTTAATTAAGAAAATCCTATTTGAGAATAGGATCTCTTAATTGCCAAATTAACCTCATCTAAAAATGAGGTCAACAATGAGCAGGTAAAATCTTTCACTAACCTGCCACAAGAGATCACCGAAGTCAACCTCCATAATGGTAAGGTTCTACCTCCTAGGGCAGCACCTCAAGATGAGGGGAAACAAGTCATTGGTTCTAATGATCAAGAAGCCCCTCCACAAGATGCTCCACCCTTGGATATGCTTATGGAGGATCAACCCAAGGTGGATTACAATGCTCTTTCTCACCTAAGAAAGTTATCATCTAAGTTAAGCATATATGATGCCCTTATCTTATCCAAAGATATGAGGGAATCATTAATCAAGGCTCTTCTTGATCTGGAGATATGATTTGCTCAAATGACCATTATTGGAGAGGAGGCACATTATTCCAGAGAAGCCCAATGAATCACTTTCATAGATGAAGACCTTCTACTAGGGGACATGGACACAACCGTCCCCTCTATATTACAGTGTACATGGGTAAATTCAGACTTTTCAGGGTTCTTATCGATCTAGGTGCATCGGTGAACATTATGAGTTTAAAGACCCTTGCCTACTTGAGCATCGACATCTGCACACTCTGAGGAGATCGTATGATGTTGAGAGGATTCAATGAACAAGGCGACAGGGCTTTAGGTTCTATAGTGTTACCTTTGGAATTAAGTGACTGGAAGACTGAAGCCAAGTTTTATGTCATTGATTCGAATACTTCGTTCACCACTTTTCTCAATAGGCCTTAGATACATCATAATAAGATGATTCAATCCTCCATCCATCAGTGCATCAAGTTCAGAAATAATAGAATTGAATATTGTGTCAAAGGAGATGAAAAGCCATTTTTAGTCAAAGAGGTTGAGATACATGAGGATGCGACCTACTATCATCCTCAAAACACCTTTTCTCATGAACTTGGATAAAATTCAAATGCAAAAGAAAAAGAAGGAAAAAAAAAGAAAAAGAAAAGAAAAATGAAAGTTCAAGTGAACGAGAAAATGACATCAAGAAAGAAGTAAAGCCGCATGTCACATTCCATAGTTCATCCATCATATGGACATGTGTGGGTGACTTGACCTCCACCGAGGCGAGGCGGTACACATAGAGGCAGTTCAGTGGAAGACTGGTTGGCCATCACCAACAAGGGTTATGTTCAGTTCATAGAGTACTATTCACATGACTTGAAATCCAAATGGAGGATGAGTCTAATGTGATTAGCATACCAGCCAACCCCTCTCAGTGGGTTTCATTTGAGGTGACACTCGAGCCGGACAGTGATGAAGACTAAGCCTCTAAGCAAAGCATGAATGTATTCGAATCAAATTTATGTGAAACTATCAGGTAGTAGTTAGGAATCTTAGCTCTAACCTCACTTTTTTCTCAAAAAGTTGAAGGTTTAGTAGTTAAGGAAGCCCCTCTGTGTTCTAGAGATGTCAAGCCAAAGAGATTCCTATTGGGATCATCATCCTTAAATCTAGAAACTGATGTAGGACTTGAGGATAATTCATATAAAGAATTAATAGAATTACCTTTTGATTGGTACTCGCCTTGTGTTCTTAATCTTGCAAAGAAGGGTTTGATTCCTTATACATGGTGTAAGCAAGGAAGTTTGAGAAGCTATGGAACAATAGAGGTGGATGCACAATCAAGATCAACTAGGATTCGATGTCCAATTGATGATGATGATGCTAGTTGTCACCAATCATCTGAGTCCGATAGGTTCTTTAAACCACCCTAACTCTTATGAGGATGTGTGTTTATAAACTTTAGATGAACCAAATGATCTTCAAATCAAAGATGCACCTCTGAATTTGAAGAGGAGATCCATTCAACAATTAACAAGCTTAAAGAAATCAAGCTCGGGATGGAAGAAAATCCATGCCCCACATACACAGTCATTTGAATGAAGAAGAAACAATGACTTAGTTAGGCTATTGATTGAGTTTAAGGAGCTTTGCATGGAGTTATGAAGAGATGCCCAAATTATCACATACAGTCCATAAACCGCAATAGACCCTAACACCAACCCTATCAAGCAAGCTCCTAGACGCATTTAGAAATCAACGGTCAAGTCAAGAAATTGATCGATGTTGGTTTCATCAGGAAGAAAAATACCTACCGGTTACCGTTATCTCGCTTAAGAAAAGAATGGCCAAATTTGCATATGCATCAATTTTAGGGACTTAAATAAGGCATCTTAAGGATGAGTTTCCTCTTCCTATACCGTAATTAATGGTGGACATCGCCTCATCTCATGATTCTCCTTCATGGATGGGTCATCGCTACAACCAAATCAAGATGGGATGAAAAAGAAACACTATTTTGAACCATAATTCAAATCTATTATTATAGGTCATGCCTTTCGACCTTAAAAATTGTGCTATACATACCAATGGGCCATGACTGATCTTCAATGAACTCATTCATCATCGTTGAGTGCTATGTTGATGATCTAGTCAAAAGTAAAGAAAAAGGAAGACCACCTCTTTGACTTGAGAGTAATTTTGAATAATTAAGACAATATAACCTCAAAATGAATCCAAGTGTGCATGAGTTTCAAGAAAATTCCAGTTTGTTGTCCACACCGGGAATAGAAATAGATTCAAAAAAGATCAAAGCTATCTTAGAAATTCCACCTCCCAAAAGTTTAACTCAACTATCTTTCCAAGAGGTTACATCTAAGATGCTTTATCTCCAACCTATCGGAAATATGCAAGCCATTTTCAGCACTTGTCAAAAAGGATGCCAAGTTCAAGTGGGAAGGCAAGTGTCAGCATGCCTTTGAAGATATCAAATAGCATTTGATGAAGCCACCAATTCTAGTACTCTATCCCAAAGTGGCACTCATCCTCTACCTACATTGATGACTCCTCGCTGCCCAAGCCAATAAAGGAAGGAGAGTGCTCTACTACCTCTATCATCGATCTTGCTAAAGTAAATATTGAGAAACATCTAGCTTTAATCTTCGCATCCGAGAAGCCACAACACTATATGCTTTCTCATAAGGTGAACTTGATTTTAGAACCAATCCACTATAGTATCTCATGACACAATGAACGATATCCGGACGTCTGGCATGTTGGTCCATAATTCTCTAATAGTTTGATACATTCGCATTCTCGCGTGAAAGGATAAGCACTAGCAAATTTCTTAGAAGACACACCACATTCTCCACTAGTGACGATCTCCCTGATGAACAATCATGACGTTTGGAAGGTTGACAACCACCATTGGGAGATGTATTTTGATGGTGTGGCTTCCTTTCATAAAGGAGAAGAACCATAATCTACTCTTCTAGGAAAGGTAGGTAGGAATAGTTCTCTTAACTCCAAACCGCAATGTGATAAGATTCTCATATTATCTCTCCAGTCCCTGCACCAACAATGAAGCCAAGTATGAGGCTTTCATTATTGCCATTAGCCATTATAGTGTCAAGAGCATCAACATCTATGGGATTCTCGTTGGTCATCAACCGCATTCCCTACAAGGTTCTCAAACCTAAGCTTCATCATTACCATGAGTATACCATGAAGTGGCCCAAATCTAAGTCACCATCTACAAGGTTCCGAGAGAATACAGATGATGCTTTGGCCAAACTTGCCAAAATTGCATGTCTAAAGATGAGTCCATTCCAATAAGGGTCCAAAATAGACAAGTCTTATCCCTTATTGATGTTGAACTCATCGAGAGACTTTCTCTTGAAGGGGAGGTTGCCATTGCTAATAAAGATGAGGAGTTGGATTGGAGGCAACCATTCATAGATTACTTAAACACTAACAAACTACCTCAAGAGAAATCACAAGCTTATCATATGAAATAGAAAGCTCTCTCTTATGCTCTCGTGGATGGCACCTTGTACCACTGTCTTTCGATCAAATGTGGTTACACTGTTTAGACAAACACAAAGCCCATAGGATCATGATCGAGGTACATTCAGGTCTATGCAGAGCACACCAATCCAATCCAAAGATGAAAGCAAAGATCAAGAGACTAGGATATTACTAGCCTTCGATGATTATATATTGCATGGATGTATCTAGAGATGCCATCGTGTACATGTGGTCCTACATCAACCACCCAATATTCTACACCCTACATTGGCCTCATTCATTGAGTGTTGGGTACGACATTGTGGTCTTATCGATCCTCCTTCTTCCAAGGGTCATCCTCATTCTTAGCCACCGACTACTTTTCCAAGTGGCAATCCCACTCAGAGATCACTCAAAGATGTGCTTTAGTTTTCGTGAGCCATATATGTATATTGTGCCTGATGAATTATATTCGATAATGGTACGCATTCAAAAGCACCAAGATCAATAGCCAAAGAAGACATATATAGATTGGAGATACTCCACCATCTACTACCCAGGGCAAATGGCTTAGTAGAAGCATTCAACAAAGTTCTCATCCAAATACTAAAGAAGGCACTTGACGATAATAAGCGACAATGGCATGAGCAATTAGTTGAAACCTTGTGGGCTTACCACACCACATACAGAACTCCAACTCAATCTACCCCATCCTCCTTGTTGTATGGGTTCGAAGTTGTTCTACCCTAAGAAGTTTAACTCCCATCACTAGCATTGGGTGGCAAGATCACTACAGTGCAGAATGCAAAGTTGCAGTTAGAAGAGCTTGAAGGTTTGGAGGAGAGATGCCTACAAGAGTGCCAAAACCTTAAGTTGTACAAGGCCAAAATGATTCAAGTTCACAAGTCCCACCCTTTCCAGAGAATTTTGTATTAGTCCTAAGAAGACCAATTGTTGCCCTTCGAAAGATGGGAGGCAAGTTTGAACCTACTTAGGAAGGTCCTTTTGTCATCGAGAAGCCTTACCAAGAAGGATCTTATTAGATTATTGATTATAAAGTGGAACACTCGATGCTTCTAATTAATGGGCTTTATTTGAAGAAATATTACCCATAAATCATGTTTGAAAATAATTATCAATAAAAGAATAAAATTTCATTTAATTCATCAAAATCTTCTCTTCAAAGCGTATTTGCTTGTCTTGAAATCCTCCCATGACGTGTTTAATAGGTGTAAGAGAACCAAGAGGCATCCTATCCCTCTTTCAAGATGAACACAATCAAACACAATTCCAAGCTACTAGAATAGGTGTGAGAGAACCTGAGAGGCATCCTATTTTGACAAGCATAACTAAGTTAGGTGTGAGAGAACCCAAGCATCCTTTCTTGGTGGAATCCCATCCATTCATGGCACCTTTTCATCAAATTCCAAGTGTTTAGGTGTGTGAGATAACCTAAATATCCCCTTTAACACAAACACAAAAATAAATACAAATTTTTTGTCTCGGGCTATTTTGATATGGGAGCAAGTCTCCCGTGACACTTACTCATTAGTAGCTCCAGGTCAGGATTACATGCTACCTCGCTAATATGTCACCCTAGTGGTCACTTGTCTAGCAAATGTGAGTCCCCAAGATTTCTTTCTGACTTGACCATTACAAATTGGCGAGCATTTTGTTAGTTTGGTAGCTTTCCTACCAAGAAGCCACCTCATGTTGATTTTGTTTAAGAAAATGTGAGTCCCTGCTTTCTTTCTTCTTGAACTAATCATCATGTACTGACTAGGTTAAGTATATTTGAGGTCTAGGGTAAGTCCCCTAGAAGCTCCTTTCCTCTTGACTACTCTTGAGTTGATATAAGTCCCCCGGTGGCATTCACTCAGTCGTAGCCCTAGGTCGGATAACACTTGTCGACCTAAAGATAAACTATCTCAACAATCGCTACATAGAGGATGTGAGTCCCCAGCTTTCTTCAGATTAAACGAGCACCTTAGTTGGTTGATTTTTTCTATGCCGACTCACACGATGGATGCACCACTTGGCAAATGTGAGTCCTCTCTTGAGTTGGCCACAATACCTATATAAATTATCTTCTCTGGTTTTGGATAAAGCCCTTACCCCTCTCCTGGCACTCTACTTGGATCACATCCTCATGACCCCATTTAGACACCCCAAGTTTCTTTGGATTATAGCCTCTTTCCTAGTAGCCATCCCCGTTGGAGAATTTGTTCAGATTCATGATTCTCCTTGGTTCAAGAATTGAGATAGCCTAGCCGATATAAGTTCTCTGATCCCTCACAAACTAATAGGGTCCATGATAAACAAACAAACAAAATAAATAAACAAAAATATTCACTTGTGGATTAGGAATTCAAGCCCCCAAAGGGCCCCTTTTCCCAAGCAGGCATCCTATCTTTATGGTAGGTAACTCCCTAGAATTGCTACCCATGAGTGATAAGTCCCTGTCAAGACTCTCTAGCCATTGGGTTCAATCTATTTTGTCACAAGCAGGTTGCCCCGACAGTCATTCCACTTTGGAAGATGTAAGTCCACTACACATTCTTTCTAGTGTGACTATCTCAAACCAACGGGCAGCCCCAATCGATCACCCCAGTGGTCTTTTGTAGTGGAAGATGTGAGTCCTTATTCTTTCTTCCCCTGAATTGACTATTGCAAATCGAAAGGCACTCCTTTGGTTGGATAGTTCTCTCTTTGGTCGGGAAGCTACTCTCTTTGGTTCAGTAAATATGAGATAGGTCTAAGCTAATATAAGCTCCTTCTCAGAATGATTCCTCGTAAACCAACATAATCCATAAAAAATAATTGAAATTGAAATTAATCTTGACTATCTTTGAGCTGATCTAAGTCTCCCAATAGCATTCACTCAATGGTCTAGGTTGTTGAGAACAAGCAACCTATCACCCTAGTGGTTTCTTATTTTAGAAGATGTGAGACCCGCACTTTCTTCTTAAACTTAGCCATTACAAACCAGAAGGCACCCCTTTAGTTGGATAGTCCAACTATGTGGTTGGTAGACTACCCCCTTTGGATTGGTAAATCTGTGTTAGACCAAAGCCTTCATGGCCCCTACTCAGTGCAGTCCATCTCAAACCGATGGGATCCATCAAAAATAACTAAAAAATGAAATTAATTTTGACTATCTTTGAGCTAATTTAAGTCCCCCAGTGGCATTCACTCAATACATTAAGGTTGTTCAATCTATTTCGCCAATGATCACCCCAACAACCGATCTAGAGAATATAAGTCTACTACACTTCTTCCAAAAATGCGCACAAAAGGCAATCCCTTTGGTTGGCTAGTCCTACTATGTGGTTGATTGACTACCCCTTTAGATTGGTAAACCTGAGTTAGGCCTAAGCCAATATGGGCCTTACTCAGTGCGATCCATCGTAAACCAACAGGGTTCATCTCAAAATCAAAAAATATAAAAAATCTGAAACAAATTCAACCCTCCTCCCTCAGTGGAGTCTAATTAAACAAACAAATCCAATTAACCTCCCTCAATGCATTCAAATCAAACAATCAAACCAAATAAATCAATCAAATAAATAAATCAATATGTTTCTCCTCAGTAAGAAGCAAACTTTTCTAGTTCCCCCAACAGATCTCGAATTCTAATCCCTCAGCAGATTTCACAACCTCTTCTCTTTAGTGGATGACTTGAACTTGCTCCCTTAGTGGAGGGTTCACTTTTTCATCTCTAGTAGAACACCAAATCCTAAATCAATAAATCAAATCAATTTCTCCCTAGCAAGAATCAAATCAAACCTCTCATAAACCAGAGGATGACTTGAACCTATTTCCCTAGTGGAAGGTTCACATACTCAATCTCTAGTGGATTCCCCCTTCACTCTCTTATGTCTTTGACATGAGTAGATTCACCTTGCACTAAGCTCTTGATTCCTTCTACACCTTGCTGGGAGTAGATAGTTTCTATTAGGGATCATTCTGTTGTTGATCGCTCCACAATACTCACATCCATGCCTTGTCCCACACCACACCTATTGGAGCTTTGTTGACCTCATTTTAGAATGAGCTCTCAACCTCTCCATCTTATACATGACTCCTCTTAGACACCAAGAGTTCCTATTTTAAGACACTTCTAGTGATTAGGTGAACACTTAACCCAACCCTGAGACTTGAAGAGTTACCATAGATTCTCATGCCTCTGTTAAAACTTTCATCCTATCTTGAACCAACTCCTTACTTCCTTCTTTCAAGTCAAACTTCATATTCAAATCACATCAAATTCAAAAGATTTTCTCATAACCCATTTGTATTCTCATTTATATTCACAAATATAAATGAAATATAAATTCAAATGACTAAAACTAAATTCAAAACTCAAATCCAAATCTAACCTAAATCCAACAAAAACTCTTTCAAGTCAAATTCTTGAACTTGACCAAATCAAACTCAAATCAATCCAAACCCTTGGATTTTCTTCATGATTCAATCAATCCTTCAATCATGAAACCAAATATAAACATAAACTTTAATCATCAAATCAAAACTAAACTCAAAACTCAAACCCATGTTCATCCTTTGAACTTGAATTTATCAAGTGAATCAAAGCCCATTTGACTTCAAATCACTTGCAACTGGATTTATATCTCAATCATAAGTCTATATATGAGTTCAACTAAACTTGAATCAAGCATTGATCAAGTAAATTGACCCACTTAGGCTCACTTGACCCAAAGTGACCTAAAGAACCTTTTTGAACTAAATTCTAACCCTACCCAAATTGGATTGAACTATGCCCATCTAAGTCTTACATTATGAGCAACAATCATCATAAAGATGATCAATCAAAAAATTGGTCAAACCAAGTCAAACTTAGCCTTTGACCAAGTCAACATCTGACCTAAATGAAACCTAAACTAGCTAAAATCCATCATAGGCTAAATTGATTGAAACTATTGATCAAAACCAATCCATGATCAATGTTTGGACTTAACCAAGTCATCATTTGAGCCTAACCTAGCCCAATTGGCCACTTGACCCAAGTTGACCCAACTTGACCTAAAAAGTCAATATGAGCCAAATATTGATCTAAGACAAATCAATTGCAAACAATGGTTCAAGTTCATTCTAAATCACTTGGTGAACTTGACCAAAACCTCAATTAGCCAACTAGATCCAACCTAGCCCAATTGACCATGAACCCAACTTGACCTAAAAGGTCAAATCAAGCCAAAATCAAACCAAATCAAAATTGATTGAAACCAAAGCTTGTAAAATATTTCAAATGACCAACCAAACCTAAACCAACCCATGACCTAACCCCATTGGGTCAAATGGGTCAAATTGGTCAACTTGGCTAATTTGACCTAAGTGAAATCAAATGAACCAAAACCAAATATAAACAAAATTGAACCAAACCAATGATACCAAAACATTTCAAATGGTCATATAAACTTGACCCAACCCTTAGTTTGACCCAATTTGACCAATTGGTCAACTTGACCCAAGTTGACCCATTTTGACCTAAACGGGTCAACATGGGCCAAATGATACCAAATCAACTCCAAATTCTTTGAAATTGGGCCCAACCCAATTTCAAATTATTCCAAATCTGTCTAAATCAAAATCAAAGCCAAATGACCATTTTACCCGTAAGTCAAGGGGTAACCTATGGCCAATTCCATTTGGAATTTGGTTAAATCCTTTTCATGGCTACTTAGCACCCTTTTAGTGGACCAAATGAGCACTAATGAGTGTGGTGCACATGACCCAATGGGTTTGGGTCAACTAAACCCAACCTAAGGACAAAACTGACCACCCAATGGAAAATTCTCCACATGGAATCCCTCACATCCTCATTTAACACATGGGCAACTCCTCCACTATACCCCTCTGCCAAAATTGAATCACATGGCACCCCTAACAACCTAAAAAACCCATCCCATGTGAGCTCACCACCATCCGGTCGAAGTAGGGGAGATATACTCCCCATAATTCCACTTCATTTCACATCACTTGCCGTCGATTGAGCCCTAGGAACTCAGAGGAAGCATTTCCAATCTCTCCCAAGCTCAATTAAATTCTCCATTTCACGATTTTCCCTAAGATGAAAATAGGGGAGGCTAAAGAGATTTCCAACTTAGCCAATTCTTCACCAAAGCTCAATTCTTCTTGCACGCGTCATCAGAGTACCCAATTGAGTCACCCAAATCAAATCCCAAGCAATCAAGCCATGGAAAAGAGGAGCTAGACCAAAGCTGCTAGCCTTTGAAGCTCACATTGGCCAATAGGAAGATCCACTCCACCTAAAGCCTTCAAACCTTCCAAAAGTCTTCACCTCCACGGAGCTACCATGGTTAGCAGGATAGCCTCCGGTGAGGTATGCCTCAAAACTGAGCTTAGGGAGAATTTTCTTTGGTCCTTTATGAAGGGCACTTTAATCCCAATCGAATTTGACTGTTGGATGTCTTTCTTCTTACCTCTTGATGGTGTGGGTTGAATCCCTACCCAATCCAAGCTCAAGTGAGCTCGAATCAAGCCATGGAGAATGGACGACCTCCATCTCTCGTAAAGCGAGGGTAGGGATGAATCATGGACCGTCCATCCCAGGTATTTTGGATGGATAGTCTTGATTAATCTGATTAGATCCTATGATTAATCCCTTTAAAAATTGCATGTTTAATCCTAACCGTCCGATCCTTGATCGGACAGTCCAAGGAGAAAATGCGTAGCATCGCCGGCTGACTGTGTAGCCGATTTGACAACTTAAATAATGAATCCCGTCATGCCACATGGAAAGTGCGCGCCGCGTTACCGATCCATCTGGCGTGGATTGGATTAGTTATATAATTAGGGCTATTTAATTATTTCATAATCACTTAAACTTCAAATATTCATAACTAAATGTAAAAAATATAAATGATGGCTCATTTTAAAGATAATTAAGTGATGAATAACATAAAATTATTTCTAATTGATTTTGAATAGTGAATTTTCTTAATTTGGGTTATTTAAAATCTTAATAACCCTAATTACTCCCTAATCATTTGATTATTTAATTTCAAACTTCTCTATCATATTTAGTGGGATGACCTCTGTCTCTCCTAATTTTCTTGGAATTTATTAATGAGTTAATTAGGAAAATCAATTAATGAATTTCTAATCACTCTCTTAATGTAAGTAAGGGTAATTAAGCATGTGAACAGTGGTTTAATTATTTAATTAAGATAATTAAACATTGTTAAGTGTTTAGAAGATTTATGGAATAATTTTGGATATTTTTTGAAGCTATTCCCTAAACCCCCTTCCTTCCTTAATCCAAACTTAATTAAGCATTAATTCACTAATGATCTTCTTATTTAGCTTAACTAATTTTTTAAAATTAATCTGAACTTAATCAACCCTTTGATGGGTAGATCCTTAGGTGTTCAAAAGCCTAAGGTAAGCTTAAGGAAATCATTTCCAACCCACATGTGTGGGAAGGTTATGAAAGTACTTAATTAAACTAATTTAGCTTAATTAATCAATAATTATGAGTAAATTGCATCAGGCCCCTTTCTTTCTTAGGTGCATTATAGATTTAAATTCAATATGGTTGCATATTATATGTTGGCTCACGATTATTTGAATAATTATGTTAAGGAGGTGTAGGTAAAGGGTAATTAATGAACTTAATGTACACCTTAACCTAAGCAAATTATAAAATCAATCTAATGGTTCTAAAATTAAACTAAATTGATTCACATATGTGAGAGATAGGTTAGGAACAGCAAACTTTTTTACATTTCCTAAATCAAATCAAATTCAAAATTAAAATAAAATTTCTTTAAACAATTTAATTCACTTTAAATGATCTTATTCCATAGGATTATCTTTACGAATTAATTAGGGTAAATGAAGTTACATGCTTACATCACTTTATTTCTTTCCTAGTATGCTAAATGTTGCTTGTCATATGAAATCATGCATTCATGTCTTTTGAAAAATAAAATAAAATAAAATATTTCCTTTTTGTCAAATTGTATATTTTGGCTAAAGTAAGAATATGAATGGCTATTATCACTATTAAATCCAAATTTATTTTCAAAACCTATAAATCAAAGATGACAAATGAAAAGGTATGCTACTTATAACTATCTATAAGCTTGCATGTGAGTATAACATAAAGATGTACATTATGTTACTTTTCCATTCTCTTCTCTTTTAACATAGTTTTGAATAGGATTTGTAAAGTGTATAGTTCATTTGAAAAGAACAAAACACTTGCTTAAATCCATTCCTATTCATTCCTATGTTATCCTTTAAGAAAGATCTTCACATTTACACATGTAAATTACAAAATCACTTAAATGAAATCGCCCTCTAAGTTGAACCCTTCATACTTAGAAATTTTAACCTTAAAGCCTAGCTAAGACATACCACACAAGCCTTAAATGGCACACATATTAGGCTAAGTCACTATTTTTAATCCTATATTAGGGCAGTGCATGATTTGATGCTTGATTTTTTTGTGATGTAATATTTTAGTCTAAATGTTAGGGTGTATATGCGTAGACTGAATGGTAGGATGACCTCAGTCTAATCATTATCTTCTGTAGGGGATTATGCTTAAGAGGGTGCTATAATAAATATATAAATGCTTTTGATGTGCAGATTTCTTATACCGCTAAGCATAATCCAAAATAGGTTAGTGGACTTGGTTACCCATGTGTGTGGTGCTAAGTCTAATTTATTCATATACATGCTTGGAATTGTGTGGTTTGTTTAGCTAATCTCTGTTTTGTAAGTTTTAGTTAGATTTACTTTTCTTATTTTTATGTAATTTTTGCAATTATGATTTAGAATGAATGTTATGGGGGAATAGGATGAACATTGGTCATAAGACTATCTTATGTACCAGGTGAAGCCTTTAGAGCAACCGCATTCTAACCAACCAAAAGAAGAAAGAAGAAAGAAGAAAGAAAAAAGAAGAAAGAAGAAAGAAAAGAAAAAAAAAAGAAGAAATGAAGAATAAAGACCCCCATAGCATGAATTCTTTCTTGATTGTAGTTAATTCATTTGTAATCCATGTTGTATAGCTCGGCTACCAAATTTCTTTTTGGGTTTGTGCGGTGCAGCCCGACCATGAAGACCTCTTATTCTTTTTCACTAGCTTTATAAATTATTTGATGTTTGTTTAGCTTGTGCATTAAGATGTCATATTTTCCTAGTTTCTTTCTTGCTTTGATGAATGGCCTAGATGCGATTAGATTCTTAGAAAAAAATAAATTTTTTATCCAACTAATTAACTCAAAACTAAAAATTAATAACTCATAATCTCACTTAAAGCCTAGGTTGTAAATCAAGACAAAAGATTTAGTAATTCCTTAGCTGAATGGTGTATGTTTTCACATTATGCATGAAAAGCATCTTGCTTCACTCTTATTATGGAGGGCTTCCACCTTTGCTAGGGAACTTAGCTTGACCTTTGAGAGCTATGGTGGAAACTCACCTTATTCTTGCTAATTTTGGCCCATAATCCAATTTCTCATGCATTAAGCATATGACTCCCATAGCTTGTGTCAAATCAATTGTCCAAATATAAAAATAAAACATAACAAAATTTGTATTAGATTTAAGTCATTAATCATGCCCTATATGATTTAGTCTCTTAGGGAATGTGTTTAAGGACTTAGTCTCTTTTTAAATAAATAACAACCTAGCTATCTTGCAAAAGCATATGACTTGCCTACATGTATTTAAAATCATAGAAGGAGTTAGTTGGCGACCACCCCTAGGCAGTTGTAAGTCCAATAGTCTGGTGGTTTATCCTCTCTTATGGAGGTAAACCAAATACCCATTTTTGTCTTAGATTTAGGTCATGCTTCGGCCCTCGCCAATGCTCCCTAGATTTAAGTTCAGAGGTTGCTACTTCCCTTTGTGGCCTATAAGCATAAATCCTCACCTTTTAAGCACTTCCATAATCTGGTGTTGTGGAATTGTATGCCTTAGATTTCTAATAAAAATTTAACTCAAATAAATAAATCACTTCAATTTTAAAAATATAAATCCCAACAATAGAATAGTTTAAAATGCTTACTAGACTTCCTAGTATCATAAGCAACCCCTACTTATCTTTCTTTGGTTTTGATAATAACTCCATCCTCTTGATCAATCCCACTTGATCTTCTAAAAATAAACTAATTGATTGATAGTCCTATCTTTGAAATCTTTAGAGACAATGATCATTTACTTTAATTGAGAGTATTCCTAAAGAATCATATTCCTTAGGATGTAATTAACTATAGGGGTTTGCCTCCATAGGGAACTTAACGAAGTTGATTTAAATTAAACTCTGTTTTACTTTTTCATATAAAGTAGGGGAAGAATCTCTAGTACATTCGAAGACCCTTAGTTCTTAGGAGTCCTTATTAAGGTGATTAGGTCCATTGTAGGACGGTGACTTCTATCTTTCAAGATAGTACATCATTCCTCAATGTCGTACCCGATCACCCTAATAAGAATATCTGCAGATCTATGCGGTGTCCAACACAAGAAAGTTGTTAGTTTTTTTCTTCATTTATTTTTCTCAAAAAAATAGATAGACGAAGGATGAAGATAATTTCACCACAAGGTTTGCTAATTTAGGCATTGATTATTACTATTTACTACAACTTAGTTACACTATTTATGAAAAGAATTTTCACTGCAACTCACCAGCAGGAAGCGAACTTATCTATACACAATCGGTATCAACCATGTTAGAGCATTATGAAAGGGAAGCTAGACATTTCCCATAACCAGTTAACATCAACCCTAGAGAGCTGCAGGTGTCTGATAGGTCAAGCCGATTATATAGGGTTGATTTATCAGATAATGGTCAGTGTAGTTTCAGTTGTAATAAGATAGTTATATATCATTTTTCATGCCCTCATGCTATTGCTGCTTTGGGATTTAGAAGATTAAATCACCTGACATATGTTTCACAGTATTACTCTTTGCATTTTTACAAGCATGTATGCAACTGAGTTTCATATGTTGTTTGATCATTCGACAATACTCGGTCTTTGAAAGGTATTATCGAGTTGTTGCCTCCTAATTTTTGTAGAAGTTCAGGTAGACCACACACCAGCAGGTTCAGAAATACAATGGATGAAAATAGAGCTAGCAGTAATAGATCTTATAGTCTATGCAAGATAGTTGATCACTACAGGTCATCGTGCCCATACAATGTCAACAATAAAAGGTATGTTGTAGTTGCAACAACTATATGTTTCTATGTAATATGCTCCTTACTAAAATTATATAACTTGGTTACAGTACTCTTTTTTAGTTTAGTTTACGCTATAGTTCTCCTTTTAAGTTTTAGTTTAGTTGCAACATCTAAAATTTTATATGCACTATGCTCCTTATTAGAATTACATATCTTGGTTGTAGTACTCTTTCTTACTTGTCATATGCCACAGTTTTCCTTTTAATTTTTATAAAAGCATAATAATAATTATTATATGTGTTTACTTCAATAGGCACGATCGTCGAGGAGTAGCTCCCCCTAGTTAGACGCTAGCGTAGGGGCCATGCTAGGGAGGACACCACACAGTCAGATCAGCCTCCTCCAAAGGTCCACCCTAGCATAGCGTCCTTGTGGTTGGCATAGAGTCGCCCACCCCGATACTATAAGTGTAGTTATAATTTTAACTTCTAACTTGTACTTGCTCAGCTTGTGATTTGACTAATGTGTAATCATATTTACCCTAATACAGAGTACTATTCTAGAGGCTGCTTCTCACTTGTTTATGCTGAAAGAGTAGCCTATCATTTACCGTTGGTTCATTGCTGCTCTGCGTGCACTAGGCCTTGACTGTGCTAGCTAGCTACGTTACATTCACTTAGATCATCATCTACTTACTGCTCTAGTTGAGAGATGGATGCCACAGACCAATACATTCCATCTGACTGTTGGTGAGATGATAGTTACCCTATAGGATGTGGCGATGATACTGGGCTTATGTGTTGATGGGCTACCTATTATTGGCCCAACCATGGTTGATGAGGGGAGGAGGTGGGCCGTGGCCGATCAAGGATGAATTGTTAGTGGACATCCCTACCGATGTAGTACCATGACGACCACCCCACATCAAATCAACTTTTGAATGGGCACAGAGCACATGCATGCCTCGGGGCTTAGATGGTCTTTTATAGGGACTGTATGCCAACTGAAGGCCGAGGAGTTCATAAAACATTCGTGCCAATGTTTTGTTTCTTATTGGGAGCTTCCTACTACCAGACATGTCAAGATCTGAAGTCCATCTACAGTATCTTCCATTACTTGAGGACCTAGATACACTCGATTTCATCCATAGGGACCAATTCTAAGTGCACTTATGCGGGGTTGTATGAGTCTACCAGTCCAGCCAATATGATTAGCTACGCACCTTCGATATGGTCTTGGGAGCACCTTCGTGGGGAGGTCGACTATATGTGTCGATCCGAGTGATCTCATCGTGCTCAAAGACTTGGATTATACATTAATTCCTGTAATTTCAAATTTATGCTTATATGTTTATTACTAATGTGTTGTGCGAACAGATGGAACAAGCGATTTTTTCACCAGATACTAATGGAGAACATGGTAATATATAAGAATGAGCTGAATGGTCTACTACATACTCAGGTATGACTTTCAGAGTAGTTATTAAGTTCTATTTTCTATAATGTGTATATGTATTTTAATATAATTTTTAATATGCACAGGTGATTTGGGAGTCATACATTGAGCAGATCACGCAACGCCTCTCAAATGTATGCTCAGCAGGCTCCGATATTTGGTTATCATGAGTCCTCCTGATCAGCTGGAAGAGAGTAGAGTGGCACCTACCTGATCGAGTGTTTATATAGTTTGGACTCATACTCAGAGTTGATATGGCACCTGTAGACCCTACTTTCAAAAAGGTCGATGGTCAAGGTAAAGTAGATATAGACTGAGTTGATTGTCATCAGGTGCACATTGCTGCTTGGGAGAGGTGGAGGGATTACGTAGTTGAAGGCTGGACGAAGAGCAGTACGTGACGACGGCTATCAATCAAGATACATGTCTGTTCGATCGGGCTTCTCTATTTATTAGCCACGATCCTCTCACCACTTACTATCCTAGAGCACTTGTGAAGCATATATATGTAAGTATTTACATAAGTATTCCGCTAAATTCAATATATTATATACATACTTGAAGCTAATTTCAAACATTATTTTTCATGCAGTCAGAGCACATATTGGCGACTTAGGACATCTTTCAGCAGTACTTCGGCCATACAGATGAGCACGAGTTACAGTGAGCTACAGATAGGTACGAGATGCTATGTAGGGACTTGAGGTTGCGGGTATATATAAGCGACACACTTTATAGACCGGAGCCTACAGAGGATGTCCGCATGATGACTCACCACCATCTACAAAAGTCGAGCGTCCTTCATACACCTACCTATGAGTCACAGCCACCTTTTTTTCCCATCACAAGGCTATCCTGCGCAGACTTTTGAAGATCCTGCACCTGATCAATATACACCTACGAGTGGTACGATTCCACGCAGACGTCGAAGGCGTTAGTTGTTTAGGATAGTGTGACATGTATGTCTGTACTATATTGATTCATGTATATTTTTTTATTATACTATCGGAGATGTATCATTTTACTGTACTCTTACTTATCTTGGATTTTTATTACATTGCACTATTTTGGTAATCCTCTATGTGTTTGGACACAAGTAATAGCTCTAGCGTACATATCCTTGATGACTATTCCTCTGTGTTTGGACACAAGTAATAGCTCTAGGATACATATCCTTCATGACAATCCTAAAAACATATAAATAGCTCTATATTATTCCATCAAACCTCTTAACAAATGTATTGCATACATAGTAACAACATTCATAACATAAAGCAAAAGATATTGGCTTAAAACCAATCCTTGATGTATTCTAATTGAAATAGGAAAATATATTGTTAATCCTCTCTGTGTTTGGACCCAAGTAATGCTCTAGTATACATCGCCAATTCAACAATATCTACTATTTCCTAAACTCTCCAAAAAAAACTTATCTTGGAACTTTAACACATTTTCCCTAAATCAACAAATACCATATGGCAATTATTCCAAAAAAATTATTTGTGTTAATCCTAATTAAATTAGCACTTCAGAGCTAGTCATCTGATTATCGAACGACTAGCTCTCGTCCCATTCATAAAAAATAATATTATCACGTCGAATTTGATGCGACATACAAATCGCCTCTTAAAAGGACTATTATATCTAAAATAAATTTTTTTATGATACTTAATTTATTAATTATATTTTAAAATATATTTATTTTTAAAATTAAGTTTATATATAAATCTTCCTATTTTATATTATATTATATTATATTATAGCCACCCGAGTCCTGCTCGCCCTTCTATTTATTCTGTACGTTCTAAGCATCGTAGAAAGTAGACGCCTACCAGAGAAAGCAGAGAAGAATAAGAGCGAACGCCATGGCCGTAAAGCTGCAGGTGACGCGGTGGATCGTACCCGCCGTTATGGCACTTCTGTTGTTTGGGGCGTTCCTTTTCTCCGATCTCATCTGTCAAAGCTCCGTCGGATATCTGTACGGGACCAACTAAACCCTCTTTAATCTTCGTAATTTTGATTTTATTCAAGTTTCTCGATCAGTTCTTACCTATTACTCTAAGTTAGTGAATGGTTAGCACTATCGATTCTCTAAAATTATATGCGCTTATATACCATTTTATGAAATTGTGAGACAACTGAAATAATTCTTTTTATTACTTGATTTTTATTTGTGTCATAATACAGTATATTTGATGTTTTTATACGATATTGGAGGGTAAGTATTTCGATTAATAATAATTTTAGGCAAGTTAAAATAATAATTATTAAAAAGTTGTTACATGAAAGAGTTAACAATTAGAAGAATTTAAGAGAGAACATTAGTGTTAAGTTAAATAAAATAATTTTTATGTCTATCCCAAATCCCAATACAAATGGCCAGATATCGATCAACCTGAGTTGCTTTCATCCTTAATTATACACTCGGCTACGAAATTACTACGTAATGATATTGAACTACCTCGATGAAAATCCATATCAATTGCTCCAAGCATAAAAAATCTATTAGGCTGACGGTTTGGATATAATTATCTTAACCAAATTTTGAATTAATCTTATTAATATAAATAATTATACATTTAATAAAATGAGAGCTTTTACTGCCGCACAACTGTCGTGAAATTCATTCAAAATTTAAATATTTTAATTTCAATTTATCAAATATTAAGATATAAAAATAATAATATCCTTTAAATCTTAACTCTAATGTAAGAAATTTAAAATGATAGTGTCTGCAATATAACATTGGCCTCATTTTGTTTAGATGGCCTAAAACTGTTGACAAAAATAAAATAAAATAAATTTTTTGGGCCAAGATTTTGTTTTTATTTCTTTTTTATGACAAAAACAGAACTCAGATTCTTATGCTCATTCAGTCTAACAATCATTCTTCAAGCAGTGCCCCAAACTCGCCGGCCCTGCGCCGAAACAACCGGCCTCTCCTTAGCTCCGTCCCCATCCTACGGCAACCCTCCTCCGATGAACTTCGCTCCGCCCTCCTCCACTACGCCACCTCCCCAATCGTTCCCCAACAGACCATCTCCGAGATTCGCGTCTCCTACGACGTCCTTCGTCGCCGCTCACCCTGCAACTTCCTCGTCTTCGGCCTCGGACACGATTCCCCCATGTGGTCCGCATTCAACTCCCGTGGAACCACCCTCTTCCTCGAAGAAGACTCTTCTTGGTTCCAATCTGTCCTCCGCAATTCCCCTTTCCTCCGCGCCCAGCACATCAGATACCCGACGAAGCTTTCGGAGGCCAATGAATTGATTGAATTGTATCGGGACGAGCCGGAATGCCTGCCGCCGCAGGCGAGGTTGAAGGATAATCGGCGATGCCGACTCGCGCTGGCCGATCTACCGGACGAAGTTTATCAGAGGGAATGGGATTTGATTATGATTGATGCCCCAAAAGGGTATTTTGCTGATGCGCCGGGGAGAATGGGGGCGATTTACTCGGCGGCGGTGATGGCGAGAGAGCGGAAGGGGGAGGGGTTTACCGATGTGTTTTTGCACGACGTGGATAGGAAGGTGGAGAAGAAGTTTGCGATGGAGTTTTTGTGTAAAAAGTATTTGGTTGGGGGAAGCGGGCGGCTGTGGCATTTTCGTATCCCGCCGGCGAGCGGGAATGAGACCGTTGCAACGTTTTGCTGATTGATGACGATGATTAAGGAGGAAATTATTACGCGCGGAATTCGAATCTTCTGATAGCCGTGTATTATTATGTGAATGGACGAATATATATTATGTTTTGGTCTTTCGTACAATAATACGTAATAATTAAGAGTCTAAATTTTGCAGATAATAATTTCTCCAATTACGAGTTATTAGTCTGTTTTTTTTTTTTTTTTTTTTTGGAAAAATTTGAGGGCGTTAGCCCAATTTAATTCCAAATGTAAAATAAGGTTACAGTTACATAAATGACAACAGACCTTTTGACAATGAAACAACTATACCAAAACTATATTCAACTGAATGAGAGAAATGTTAAGAAATACTATGCCACCAAACCAAAATAAAACGAATAAACCAGAAAGAAAAACAAAGCTACAGCTATAGCATGAAAGGACTCAGATCAACCAAAGATTATATCTGTAAGATTGCTTATCTGGTAAATAAAGCCAAAAAGAGGATCCTGCGGTTTCCTTCGCAGCCTTCCACTGTTGTTGAATTTCTGTAATAGGAGTATGATCAAAACACTGCATAAACCGGTTGCTGTGAAGGCCGTCCAAACAGGATCCCTCCAAAACAAGAGCAATCTGATCATCATCGTCCTTTTCCTTCAAAAACACCCACTTAATTCTCGAAAACACGGGGTGTGAGAGGGGGATAAGATAGCCTTCCAATTTATAAACCGAGTAACACAACAGCCCAGATTTTGGATTTTCCTCCCAGCTAAATCTGGAATCAAACTAATCATTTTCCTGCACAGTAAAACACGACCTCCAACCATCGAGCCAAAGGAAGGTATCACCTTAAGTAGCAATTTTCCTCCAATTTGATAAAATACGTAACACATGTTCAGGCCATGAATCCTTCATTTTCCATCTAACCACTTTGAAAGCAATCCTTTCCTTAATCTGGTCGATTAAAACAGTAATTGGAGATGCAATATGAGACATAATTCTTTTATTTCTCTCTCTCCAAATACAGTAAACAACAGCAGCAGTAGATAGATAATGAATTCTTCTCACAATCTTATGCACACTAGAATCCAAACTATTTAAGACTTGTTTCAAAGTGGATTGCAGTAAAAAGAATTTGCCATTTGGTAAAATACTCATAATCAAATGCATTGAGAATGGGCATTCAAAAAAGAGATGAGCATGTGATTCGATGTCTCCAAAACAAAAACAAAGAATCAGATTAACACCTGACCTCTCTTTGCAAGAGTATCGGTTGTTTTAACCTACCAGATAAGCCATCCAAAGATAAAAGATAAATTAACAGCCCCTCCTTTGAACCAAATGCAATTATGCCAGTTTGTAGAAGGTAAATTCTCAAAAAGAACCTTTTTAAAATCTCGAGAAGAAGGGGTTCTGTTTGAGTCCCATGTTATCCAGTCATCTCCCTTAGCTATAGAAGTGGTTTTGATATCCATGAGCAAGGGTGATTTTCAAACCAGTTGAATTTGCCATTTGCCTTCCAATATGAAAAAACATTTAGCTTGGCATTGTTAGAAAAAGCGAAATTTATGTCGGAACTTAAGGATTCAGTTTCTTTTGCACCAAGGATCAAACAATAAAGAAAATTTGTTTCCATTTCCTATGTGGTAAGATATGTTATCAGAATAACGTTTAGCATTAAGTTTTAGATCCTTCCACATAGGAGATATATTACGAATTGATTGTTTCCAAATTGATCCATATTTCTGGTCACACCATTTTGTAAACAATGAATCCTGGGTAAGAGTTTTCCACAAAGTTTTGATCTTGCATAAAGCATTAAGTGAGAAGGTAGAAAGCACTCCTATTCCTCCTTTTTCCTTAGGTCTAGCTGTTTTCTCCCAAGAAATTGTGGATAATTTATTTGCTTCCCCATTGTGATAAAAAAAATTGGCAGTAAGAGAGGATATGCGCTTTAATACACCTTTGGGAATTATCATTGATCTGAACCAGTATGAAATAAGGTTATTGACCGAAAATTTAATTAATTGCAGCCTTCCTCCCAATGACAAAAATTTGCATTTCCATCCGGCAAACCATTTTTGGATCTTTTCAATGAGACTTGAGAAATTTATCAACTTAGGAGACCCCAAAGTTAAGAGAATTCCTAAGTATTTAATAGGAAAAGTGCTTTGTGATATATTGAGGATACTACAAAGATTCTCAACCTCCTTAGTTCCTTTAGAGAAGCATATGAGTGATTTATCAGTTACTGCTTAACCTGTATATCTTTTTAAGCTTTCAAGGCAGAATTTCAAAGAGCCCACAGTATTTATATTTGCTGCTCCAGTCACTAGGAGGTCATCTGCAAATAATAAGTGAGAGATATGGCAAGAGCCGGCTGAAAGAGGCACATATCTAAATAGATTTACTTCTCTGTCAATCAAACAAGAAAAGGTATCAATGGCCAGAGTAAAAAGGAAAGGAGATAGTGGACATCCTTGCCTTAGTCCATATTTTGAGAAAAAGTAGCCTTTGATTTCCCCATTCAGGTTAACTGAGAAAGGAATATCAGTAATGCAAGCTTTTATCCACTTTATAAATCTAGATGGGAGTCCAATTGAATGCAGTCGATGCAATAGAGCCTCTCTATTAATAGAGTCAAATGCCTTTCTGAGATCTAGTTTAGCAAGAAAACTTTCTTGTGTACGATTTTGGAACAACTCATAATAAATTTTATGTGCCATAATAATGTTATTTGAGATATCCCTCCCTTTTATGAATGCTGATTGGGCTGGATGAATCAAATGAGGAAGAACTCTTTTAAGTCTAGTGGCTAAAATTTTAGCTATCACTTTGTAAAAAGTATTGCAAAGTGAGATAGGTCGATATTCGAAATTAGATTTGAGTGCTTGACCTTAGGAATTAATGTAATCAAGAATGTTTCAACGCCTTTGGGGAGCTTACGTGTTTTAAAAAAATGATGAGTCATTTAAAAGTCACTTAACCTCCCAAGTGGTGGAAAAAAATTTGGAATTGAATCCATCCGGTCCAGGAGCTTTGTTCTCATTGATACTTTTAAGAGCTTCTCTAATTTCCATATCACTTATGTCTGCCTCCATAGCCTTTGCTGATTCAACCGAGAGAGTATTCCCGATTGGAACATCCTGCACAATGAAAGAATCGAGGAATTATTGAAAAAATTGAGTAGTACCTGCATATTTCCTCGAATGGGTCTGCTCCTTCAAAATTCCCTTATCGGAATGTAATTCCCTAATACAATTGGTGCTTCTCCTTTCTTTAATTGAAAAATATAGGAATTTAAGATCATCCTCTGATGAAGTCAACCAATGAGCCTTTGCTTTGCTTAACCCAAGCACTCTCCATTTGTAATAAGTTTATATAAGAGTCTTTTTTTTAGCCATACCTATAAGATTTAAATCATCTGGATTCTCTTCAAGCCTTTCCAATATTTCCTTTTGATCTCCTTTAGCCTTTTCGATTTGTAATTGCAAAGAAGAAGAGCTCCTCATAGATACTTTAAGCGCCTTTTTAACATTGGATAGTTTGTTAGCAAGAACAAAGATGGGATCCCCTGTAACATAACCTTTCCAAGCATCTTTAGTTATCTTCATGAAATCAGGTTCAAGAGTCCAGTAATTCCGAAACATAAAATGATGAACTGTAGGGCATGAATGTTGAAAGTGAGTAATGAGTGGGGAATGATCGGATGAGAGAGGAGGAGGCACTTTGTAGAATGAGGACGGAAATTTCTCCAACCAAACCGCATTACAGAAAACTCTATCTAATTTAGAAAAAATGGGATTTTTTATCTGCTGATTAGACCATGTATAATATAGACCAGTAAAGGGAAGGTCCAACAACTCACAATCGTTAATGCAATTAGAAAAGGCTATAGAGTTTGTTAGAGACAGGGGGTTACCTCCCTTCTTTTCCTCATCGGAAAGATTAAAATCTCCATCACCGATAGCCCAACGCAAGATCCAATTGAATTCCAAAGGGAGTTTCGAGCTTGGGCATCATTCTCAGCATACACACATGTTAAAAAAACAGAAAAGGTGCCATTAATGATAACTGACCCATGTATCAATTGGTTAGTAATTACCAATGGTTTAAAGTCGATTTTATCCGATCTCCATTTGATCCAGATACGGCCTCCTGTGGCATTCTCAAAGTTGACGACTTGATTGAAAGGAACAAAGAGTACTTACATACGAAGAGATTTAGAGTCTTCAATATTAATCTTGGTTTCAAGAAGACAAAGAAGCTAATCTAAAATCCTTAATGAGTCTCGAAAGTCAAGCATCGCCTCGCTAGGCCAACATTCCATACACCAAAGTTGGGAAAGATCATTGAGAGGAAGATGAGAGGGTTTTACCCTTTTATGTTTCCTACCAGGGATCGCATTTGCATTAATTTTTAATCCTTCTCCTTCGAGATGAGATTTGATCGGCGTGTTTGGTTGTTTTTCTATATCTTTTCCTTTAGAATGTTCTAAATGCTTTGGAGAGTTCACTGAAGATCTCGTTACAACACCCCTGTGGTTCACCCAAGATATAGGATTGCCCCTGTAATAGGATCCACAAGGAGAACTTGATTTATGCTCGGTTTGGTCTTCGATTGAGACAAAATAAGCGAGATTTAGGTCTGATAGCATTATGGGGTTGTATCGCTCGTTCCACTTCTCCATCTCTCCTCTCTCTCCATTATCTCCTGCCGTTGCACTAAAATTATTAACTAGGGGCAATTCTACAGCTTTATTCCGGCTTCGACTCCTTCCTCGATTAGGATTGCGATTTCATTTATGACTTGAGACCGAGGACATGTTTTATCATCATGGGAAAAGGTATTACACTTAGAACAGATCGGGTTTCCAAATAATCGCGATTGAACTTCTTCCGTTCATATTTATTGGAATCAATCGTAATACCGGCGTAGTAATGCGCACGAGCCGAGCAAAGGTTATTCTCGCTTTAGATGCAAGATTATCTCGCTAGGCACGCCTATCATACTTCCTATTTTCGAAAACCCTTTTTCGTTCCAACAGCATAACGGGAAATTGGGCAATTTGATCCAGATTGGGATTTCGGTCACCTGATCCTTGGTAGGAAGTCCCATGTCCAGAAAAATAAATGGACTTCCATTTAGGAAGCAAGGACCATCGTTCCACACTGCTTGATAATCTTCCAAACAAGAAAACTTGAATAAAAAGAAATCTCCTTCAAGAGAAAGCAACTGCTACCTTTGAACCACTTCCTTTAACCGCAGCCAAAAGAGAACCGTAAAACGGTCGCTTGCCTATGGCATGTCCAACTAGCGACAGGTTCCACTCCTGTTGTCCTTCTAAGAGATCCTCCTCAGTGAAGGATACTTCTGCAGAATCCGATGGGATGTAAGCTAACGGGAATTCCTTACTTTTTTCATTCTGTGCTAACAGCAGCTCCTTCCAATTGCATTGGCTTCGGGAACTCATAGTGGACTCTCCTTGACGCAAATTTGGCGGAGTGAAGGCTGAAAGAGGTGGGGTTGATCACCCATGTGAATCAAAGGGTGAAAAAGGGCTCAGAAGATACTCGACCCAGGAGAGAAGTAGGGTGAAAGACTTGAAGGGAGAAAGGTGGAGAGATTTGGATGTTAGGGAGGAAAGAAGAAGGGGAGGAAGACGACGCCGACTGGGAGCAGCAAAGAAGCCCTAGTCGCATTCGGGAGCATTATTGGATGTTATTAGTCTGTTTGTTTAAATTTTTTTTTTTCGTACTTCCTCGGTGAATTTTGAATCTAGTATTTCGTAAGTGTGTTGAATTAAAAGAAAAAGAAATATTTGGAGAAATATGGCGTTATATGCTCATAATGGTGTAATTAAAGATATATTTTTTAAAGAAATATCTAAAAGTTCATTTCAAAATAAATCATCCTCATTGGAGTTAAATGGTTTGAATTTGAATTTTATTTAGATAAAATTTGATCATAATTTTAATATAATTTGAACGTCTAGTTCAAACAACAGGAAAGAAATCACACCTCATATTTGAACATTGAATGCTTTCTAAGTCTTTATTAATCCCATCAATGGTTTCCCCCTCACAAGTTATTAATATCTTTCTCGAGCAATCTGCCATTGTAAATCAATCTTCTCCTTCGCACACTGCCATCTCCATTGCCACCTTTCCCTAAAGCATTTTCGAAGGTCACCAGATCATGAGAGAAACAAATGTGAACCTATGTTATATTAGTTGTGTTGATGGCCCCCCTTGTGACTTTGTGAGCTACAATATCGAGGCTTCCCCATGAAAAGCTCACAAACACCATTTTATGCAAATTAGTTTGAAGTTGAGATTTAAGTTATATTTGAACGAGGATTCAAATTTGAATTCGAATCAATTTTGGAGGACTTCAATTCTGCGAATACAAAAGATTATACCTCATTAAGTGTAATTTCATGTAAAAAAAATCTTTCAAGAATCTTTTTTCAAGAAAAATAGTGGAGATATTTAATTTTTTAAATAATTCCCACCCACTAAAAAAATTGAATTGATACTCTAAACCAAAAATTTTGGCATTAATATTAGGTTAACATATTGATCAAATTTTGCTCAGAATAAATTTTAATCACTCTCTCTCTCTCTCTCTCTCTCTCTCTCTCTCTCTCTCTATAGACTCACACATATTAAAATTTGTATAACACTTATCTAAAGATAAATTTGATAATTTTAGAACTTATTATAAATAAAATTTTTATCAAAACATCTTGAAGCATTGGTTTACATAAGAAACAATAATGTGACATCCTCATTAAGGAGAGGATTTGAGATTTTGAGATTAAATTCATTCAAATATCCTCAAAAAAAATAAAAATTTAAGAAACAATAAAATAAAATAAAAAAATTATAATAATAATATTGACCGTAATTTAAACCACAATAAAATTGGTACAGTAATTTCAATGAAAAAATAATAATAATAAAATAAAGTAAAGTAAAAAAAAAATTAATGATGCTCAATCTATAACTTCGTAATACATCCACAACATTTTTATACAACAATTAGTTTACTTCATATTGATATCGTCAAATAAGTATGTTATTGAACCACACTTGCCGCTTCTTGTCTTATATATATATATATATATATATATATATATATATATATATATTATGGAAGAAATCTTCACAAGGAAAGAAAAATCTTCAAAACATATTATTTTTTATGCCGACATTTTAGATCGATGAATAACACTACAATTAAGAAACCTAGTCATATTTGGTTGCTGGTAAATAGAAGATGGATCTTAAAATATAATAATTTATTTTACGTGTTTACATATGAAAATAAATCATTATTATTTCATGAGAAATAGATTCTGATCAAATTTTAGTAAGAATGGGTTTTAAATTCCTTGGATTTGCTTTAAGATGAGTTCTACACAAACTTTCTATGAAATATACTTATCTCAAAATAGGCTCAAGAGCTTCAAAGCCCACACTGACTAATATTTAGTCAAAATATTCTATTATGTATTTTTTCTATTCCATATTAGAAATTATGAAAAGAAAAAGTAGTATGATAGTCTTAATTAATAATATATATAACACCTAATTTGACAATTAAAATAAAGTGAGCAGAAGGCAAAAAATTTTCTACATGAAAAGTTAGCAAAGAAAAAAATACATAATTTATGGCCTATTTTAAATAGTTTCAATTAGTAATAAATATAAACTACTGATGATCATATTTTCTTAACTTAAATATTATGTCAATAAAAAGCATATGGAAGTAAGTTGTTAATATCTTGAATATTGATAAGAAGTGTGATAAAGTATTATGACACTTCTCCTTTGACCTAATAAAATTTGAAAAATTAAAAGCAAAGGGCAGAAAAGACCAACATGAGTGGTTGAGGTAGCCCTCTTATCCTCTTGAAAACAAAGCTGGTGAGACCTAGAGAGAACTTTCAAAATAGCAAAAAAAAAAAAAAAAAAAAAAAAGAGGAAATTGGAGTCAATTAATAATGACAAAATTAGGTCTTCCTCTTAGAGATGAATGCATTATAACTTTGAGGCAAAAAGAAGAATGCATAACAAAGTAATTATAATGATTAATGACATTCAAGATGATCATGCTTCTTGAGTTAAAGATGATCTACATGAAGGTGGCTAGCATGGTATAGCAGAAGTTCATGGAGATGATTAAGGGCGGCTAAGATAGGCTTCCTTATTAGAGAGAAAGGTAGCACAACCTAAGAGTTTCAAATGAGGAGTCATTAGGAGGTGGAGACCATTGCTAATAATTAGATTAAACCTCCCTTGAAGGTGAATGCAGTATGATCCAAGGGAGATGGTTAATGTGACAAATGAATATCGTCAATGATATTAAATATGACTAGATTCAATCTCTTATATAAGTGAAGAGGGTGCAACCTAAAAGCTATAATTAAGGTCACACAAGAAGATCATAAAGGCCACTTATGATAGTCAGATTAGAGATCTCATGAGGTTGAGATGATATTACCAAATGACAATTATCAAGAAAGATTAAATGTCAAGCAAAAGGGATATTGAAGTTGGCCATATCAATCTTTATATATGTTGAGAGATAACATATCCTGAGGTAGTGCAAAAAGGCATGGAGGACAGTAATGATGGTTAGCTAGATTAGAAATTTTCATGGAGATGTAGATGATAAGATAGGAATGCAATGATAAATGAGGCACAAGAAGGTCATGAAAGCCATTAAATATGGCCAAATCATACTTTCATCAGTGTTGAAAGTCGTGAAATAAATTCACTGCCTTATTTTTATGGATGCTAGTTCAATAAGAGTTGTCCCTCTTTTAGAGAGAAGAATTATATAACCTAAAGTTGATAGAATAATATAAATAATTTGGTTGTTCCTTCTCCATAAAGGAGGGAGATCTACATAATCCAAAATTGATGGGTGATTAAGGGAGATTGGGATAATCCATCCATTAGAGGGGAGTGACTATTTGATCTATAGATATTGACAAATGGTGATCAGTACTACTTTTTCTTGTATGTGGAGGAACTAAGGGGCATAAATAAAAATTTTTTTCTTGAAAGATTGGAGATTCTACTATTTTAATTTAAAAAGTTATCAAATAATAAAAGTTTGAAAAGAAGGTTATTTTGATCCTTATCTAAATTTCTAGTATAGTTGTAATTCCTATCAATAACACTTTAACTAGATTGTAATTTTTTTAATAGAAAAAAGATAATCCTACATTTTAGTTGACCAATCTATCTATCAAGACTAGGGTCAAGCTAGACATTGATCGATGAGCAAAAGTGATCTAATACAAGGGGAGCTAGCTATATCTTCAATTAGAAAACATAATTTTTCACTTTGTTAATTTAAATAACTTGAATTTAATGGAGTCTATTCAAATTGTTACTAATAAATTTGAGAATATTTATAGATCAAATTTAAGGATGTCAAAAATGACGCAACTTTATATTAAATGATTTAATTTTTTAGATCAATCATATGCCATAAAAGACACTTGAAGTGAGGCCTATAGAGAATTTATCTATTTTCAATTGTACTCTATAGATGTATTATTGAAGAAAAGCTTTTTAAGGAATTAGTTTAACAACCTTTTAGTCGGCCAATGTTGCGGTATCACTTCCTCCATGCATGTGATCCTTCTAGTGGAAGAAGGCTAGATCAATTAGGTTGGTTTTAATAAGCTAATTTGATCATCTAACATGATTGAATTATAGACATTTTAGTGTTATTAGAACCATTAAAATGAGACACTTATTTTTAAACTATATTTGTACATATCATTTGTGGTTTGTTTAGTCCAAACAAATATTTTATTTTATTTTAAATTATAAGTTGAAGTTGTTTTAAATATATTGGGATATGTACCATACAATATAAATTATGGTTGATGATTTCATGAACACAATAATTATAATCAAAGTTATATTTAAATTTTATAATCCATGCAAATTTTTTAATATATGCAAAAAAATTATGAAATGATGAAATAATAAATTTAATCTTTAATTTTATTTTCAAAATGTATATATTTTTTATTAACATTCAAATATTCTCCAAGTGATATTTTCAGTGATAAAATTATCTCCTTATGCAACTTAGACAAAAATGAATAAGATTGCATTATAATTTTGATTTCTTAGATTTGTGATTTAGTCACAACTTATTTAACTTGATTTTCTAATCTTCTCTAAATTCTACTCAAATTCCCTTCTCTAAATTCTAAGTGGCAAGAAAAATATATAAGAATTATAATGTGTAATGTCTTTTTGATGCCCTTAATTGTCAAAATATTGCTCTAATAACTACTCTTCTTCTCTTGTCATCCAATTCTCTCCTCCTATCTAAATCCTAATCCCAATTTCTTCTCAATATCATCCTCCCTTTATTTATTATTTGGCTTCTCACTCTTCCCTTAGTTATTTTAATATCTCCATTATCGCTCTTATTTGCACCTTTAACCCCCATTATTTCATCCCCTCCCTTCTCCCTCGTTTTAAGATAGTTGAATTTCACCTTCTTTTCTCTCTTCTCTCCTTTCTTCTACCTCCTATCTTCATCCTTCCTTCAATAACACTCAATAAGCTGGTCAAGCACACTGCCATTTGTCCTTTTAATTGATAGAGAGACGATACTTTTTTTTTATAGTTTTTCTTCTCACGTTTAATTATTTTAATCCAATAGTATTAATTTTATAGTTTTAAAAATATTGCATTTACTGAATTTTTTAAATACTGCTATTTATTTGACAATTTTAATATTTATAGTTGACGATATCATAAGTCTAAAAATTAGGTGAGAATTAGAGGTTTGAATAGTCAAATATAGCCTATCGTTTTAAGGCTAATGAGTAGAATTGATATGATATATTATACAATGAAGTCTTTATCACAAGTCTTCAACTAATCACCTAACTTTGATGTTATAAATACAACTTGCCATCATAAAACAAAATGCCCAACTTTTTATTTTTTTTTACTGAGATAGTCATGTGCTTGTATTTTATTTTCATTTTTGTCATGACACGAAAATTACATATAAGGGAAGAAAACAATAAAACACTTAATGGATAAATGATAGTTTTATGAGTTTAATTTTGAGATTGAAGATCACCTGATATTTTGATTAATTTTTTATTCAAATTGGGATTACATCAAACTCAAAGAGTCAAATCTATCCAAAATTGAATTCGAATTAAGTTAAATTTTAAATTAGATCAAATTATATATATCTGTGTGTGTGCGTGTGCACGCACGAAAGCACGTGTGTGAATCAATCTTAGAATGTATAAATTTTATTTGATTCAAGCTGAGATAGATCAAAGTAGGACATAATCAAATTTGACTCGATTCTAAATTAATTTTATGAATCGTATTTGATCTTTACCTTATAATCCATCATATTTGATTAAGTTATTGACTATTTAGAGCCAAATATAATCTCGCTTAGCGCTTCAATTCATACAACATTAATCTTTTAAATGAAAATTTTATTTATTTTATTCAATTTCATAGACACGTACTTTTTCTTTTGTATACAATTTATCTTATCTCACATAAAATAATTATCTCAAATAAACCCAAAATAAAAAAATATTAAATATTTTTACTTAAAAATATAATATTATGATATAAAAATTTGACCAGAAAGTTGTTCGAGATGAAAATAAAATTCACTAAGAATTGGAAAAAAAATTTTAAAAAAAAAGTAATCCTGGTTTCTAAAATGCAAGGTCATTATTAATGTTTTTCATGACCGCTTTGTTATTCTATATAAAACAGCTGTCTATAAATTATTTTATTTGTATTCTTCGAAAAATGAAGTATGAACTCATTTTGAGTGTTTTTTTAATGATCCGATGTTTTGCATTGCAAACGAACATTTTATTTTATTTTATATATAAAAATTTATTAAATAATTAAAAAAATTATGTGGAAAGGAAGAATCTCATGAACTTTTCTCTGACGAAGGGCTCTCACGACTAGGGTTATGCCCCTTGCTTCCCCGACGAAGGTTGTTTTCTCTCTCAGGCGGGCTAGGGTAAGTCTTTCCGGCTCTTTTATTGCTTCTAGTTGTTTCCCCATTCCCCCCTCTTCCAACCTTCGGCCTATGCCGGAGGTTTGGGTTTTTTTTTTCTCTTATCTTTTAAGGCTTGTGGTGAAATATTTTCATCTTCATCTATTTTTTTGAAAGAGGATAAATAAAAATAAAAATATATATCTTGTTGGGATGCCAAGCAAATCTGCAGATGTTCTTATTAGGGTGATCGGATACGACATTAATAAAAGGTGTACTATCTCGAATGATAGAAGTCATCACCCTATAATGGACCTAATCACCTCAACAAGGACTCCTAAGGATTATGAGTCTTCATATATCGAGATTCTTCTTTTTTTGAAAAGTTAAGTAGGGTTTATTTTAAACCATGTTTAAGTTCCGCAGGCCCATAGTTAATATATCTTAATAACTCCTTAGAAATACTCTCTGATTAAAGAAAATAATCGTTGTCTCGAAAGATTTCGAAAGATAGGACTATCAATCGATTGGTTTATTTTTAGAAAGTCAAGTGGGATCAATCAAGAGGAGTGAGTTTTTATCGAAGTCAAATGAAAATAAATAGGGGATGCTTAAAAAACTATGAATCCTAGTAAGCATCCTAAACTACCCTATAGTTAGGCTTTACATTTTTGAAATTGAATTAATTTGTTTGAGTTGAATTTTTTATTAAAATGCTAGGACTTATAATTCCATGATACAAGGTCACGGAAATGCTTAAGAGGTGAGGATTTATGCTCATAGCCCGCAAATGAAAGTAGCAACCTCAGAACCTAAATATATGGAGCCTTGGCGGGGGCCAAAAGTACGACCTAAATCTAAGGCGAAAATGGGTATTTCGTTTATCTTCACAAGAGAGAATAAACCACCACGTTGGACTTACAATAATGGCGTGTATCAACTAACTCCTCCTATAATTTTAAAATATGTGCAAGAGTCGGATGCTTTTGTAAGATAGTTAAGTTATTGTTTAAAAGAAACTAAGTCCTTAAACACACGAACTAGATCATGTAGGGCATGCTTTAATGACTTAAATCTAATGTAAATTTTGTTACATTTTATTTTTATTTTGGACAATCAATTTGACACAAGCATTAGGATTTATATGTCTAATGCATGAGAAATTAGATTATGAGCCAAAATCAGCAAGATAAGGACGTGTGTTTTCACATGGCTCTCACAAGTCAAGCTAAATTTTTTGGCAAAGGTGGAAGCCCTTTAAGTAAGAGTGAAACGATATACTTTTTATGTATGATGTTAGAAAAGTAAGATAACATTAAGCTAAGGGGTTGTTAATTCTTTTATCTTGTTTTATAACTTAAGCTTTATGTGAGATTATGAGTTGTTTGCTTTTAATTTGAGTTGTTTAATTGGATAGAAAATTTATTTTTTTAAGAGTCTAATTGTCATTCAGGCCATACATTAAAACAAAGAAGAAATTAGAAAAAGATGTTATCTTAATGCGCAAGTTAAACAAACATCAATCAATTTATAAAATTAGCGCAAAAGAATAAAATATCATTTGTGATCGGGCTCCATCGCACAAACCCGAAAAGAAATAAATTGGGTAGCCAAGCTCTACCTTTATACAAATTGGATTACAAATGAAATAATTATAATTAAGCAAAGAATTCATGTCATGGGAGTCTTCATTCTTCATTCTTCATTCTTCTTTTGATTAGTTGGAATGTGGTTGCCCCAAAAAGCTTCACATGGTATATAAGACATGATCTTATGACCAATGCTCATCCTAATCTCCCATAACAATCATTCCAAAATCTTAATTATAAAATTACATGAAAATGGGAAAAAGAAAATCTAATTAAAATCTGCAAAATAGAGATTAGTCAAACAAATCATACAATCCCAACCATGTATATATATAAATTGGACAAAGCACCCCACACATGTAACCAAGTCCACATGGCCTATTTTTGGATTATGCTTAGGAGTATAAGCACGTGCACACCAAAAATAGTTATACTTTTATGACAGAGCTCCTTAAGCACAATCTCCTACAAAAGATAACGGTTAGACTAAGATCGCCCTACCATTTAGTGTACACACATGCACCCTAACATCCAGACTAAAATAAAATATCACAAAATAAATGAAAACATCAAACCATGCACCGCCCTAACCTAAAGCTAGAAATGGTGACTTAGCGGGTTTGTTCCATGTAAGTGATTTAGCTACTTTGGTTGATTTTATCTTATATTTTGATTTAGTTTAAGTGAATCCTATAATTAATTACTAAGTTATAAAGAGAGGAAAAGAGAAGAGAACTTTTCTTTCCTCCCTACCTTAAGTAAATTTCTAAGGTAGATTCATATTTGATTTTTGTTTAGTGAATATTTTATTATGTGTTTTAATTAATAAGTTTAGATTTTCCCTAAATAAACTTATTAAAAAAAAGATATTTTAAGATTAAGTAAAGTGAAATACTATCACAAAAATTCCCAACATGTGTAATATTCATATGGATGAATCCTAAGCATATCTATACATGCAAATGGAAATGTTTAGCACATTTTATTGACGGATGCTAAAAGAATTTGTTCAAAAAATTTGAATATTTTTATGATGCATGATTTTGTTAAGTAAAAAGATGGATTCTTTTATCCATTTTCATATGCACATATATATATATGACATAAGTGAGTACAGATCATCGTTAGCAGAGGTGTAAGGTATAGACCTACTTAGCTACTTAAAGCTTCACAACCCTGGATTGTCGGACTAATATACTACTTTTCTTAAATACATATACATGTATAAAAGAAATGAACGAAAAAAGAAAGATGCAAAAGTTTGTGCTTGTTTGTTTGATTTATTTATGAAATTTATATGTGTTAGTGTGGATGTCCTTCTTAAGTAATAACATGATAATGAATAGGAATGGACTTAAGTAAGTGTTGTATTCTTTTCAAATGAATTAAACACTTTGTCAAATCCTATTCAAAATTATGCTAAAAGAAAAGATAAGGAAAGCCACACTATGCACATCTTTATATTTTTACTCACATGCAAGCTCATAAATAATTATAAGTAGCATACCTTTCAATTTTGACGTTTGATTCATAATTTTTTGAAAATAATTTTAGATTTAATAGTGATAATAGCCATTCATATTCTTACTTTAGTCAAAATATGCAATTTGACATAAAAAAGATATTTCATTTTTAATTTGATTTTTTTAAAAGCATGAATGCATGAATTTCATATGACATGCACATTTATCATGTTAGGAAAGAAATAAAGTGATGAAAGTAATGTAAGTTCATCCAATCTCTAATTATTCCTAAAGATAATCCTATGAATAAGATTAATTAAAGTAAATCAAATTTATTTTAAAGAGAGTTTGGATTTTGTTTGAGTTTGATTTCAATTTGAGAAATGTGAGATGAATTTGCTGGTTCTAACTTATTCTCCCATGTGTGAGTTATTTAAGTTCAATTTTTAGGTGATTAGATTAATTTTCTACTTTAGTCAGGTTAAGGTGTGAATTATGTGTTATATCCCTTACCTACACCACTTTAATATATTTAATCACATAATTATGAGCCAATGTATAATATAAAATCACACAAGAAATTTAAATCAATGCACCTAGGAAAGAAAGGGCTAATGCCTGACTCACAATTAGTGATTAATTAAGTTAAAGTATTTAATTTAAGTACTTTCATAACCCTTCCCACACATATGAGTTGGATTTTGATTTTCTTAAGCTACTTAGGTTATTGAACACCTAAACACATACCCAAGATGAATTGATTAGGTTCTAGAATATTTTGAAAATTTTATCAAGTTAATTAAGTAGGTGATTAGTGAGTTAGCCTTTAATTAAGTTTGGATTAAGGAAGGAAAGGAATTTAAGGAATGGCTTAGGGAAAATTCCCCAAATCCATTCCATAAACCTCTTCTTCACTTAATCAAGGCTTAATTAACTTTAAAAAAAGGGTAAACTACTATTCACATGCTTAATTACTCTTAATTACATAAAGAGGGTGATTAAGGATTCATAACATGATTTTCCTAATTAACTCATCAATAAATCTTAAGAAAATTAGGAGAGGTAGATCATCCCACTAAATATATGAAATTTAAAATGAACTAATGAAATAATTAAGGAGTAGGTTACTAAATTTTCATTAAAACCCTAATTGAGAAAATACACTATTCTAAATCCATTAAAAATATTTTTAGATTATTCTCCTAAGAAATATCTTCACAGTGCATTTTACCTTGTATTTTATGAATTTTCTAGAATTAATTATGTTATTTTGAAGTTTCCATGAATATCCATTAATTAAATAGCCTAGTTAAGTGATTAATCCCATCGGCGCCAAGTGGAGGCTGACGCGGTGCGCGCTTTCCATGTGGCGCGATGGTAGAGGTCACTTAAGTTATCACATTAGTGTGTTGCGTCGGCCGTATTTGTCTTTCTTCTCACCGTCCATCAAGGATGGCGAGATCAAGCCTGCAATTCTTAAGGGATTAAATCAGGGATCCTATGCATCTTGATCATGGCCGTCCATCCAAAATATGCGGGTGGATGGCCCATGATCCATCCCTGAGCTTGCCTACAGGAGATGGTCACCGTCCATCTTCTATGGTATGATTCAAGCTCGATTGAGCTCAAACTCAACTCTCACCATCATCATGCAAGAGAGAAGACATCCAACACTAGTTTTACATGAAGTGAAAATTCATTTCACAAAAGACCACACACTCTCTAGTTTAAGCTCAGTTTTGATCCATACCTTTCCAGAGGCTATCATCGGCACTCGAATCCATTGAGGTGGCTTCGTCTAGTGGAGACGAAGCCCTGTTGAAAGTTTTTAAGTCTTGGGGTTGAGTAGATCTCTCTATGGACCAAGCTCACCTTCAAATCCTTGCGGCCATGATTGAAGTCCCACTTCGCTTGCCTTGAGAACTTGGATTAAGCTTTATGAAAGTTTGATTGAGTCCTCTGATGAAGCTTGCAAGAGGAATTGGCTTGATTTGAAGTATTGAGTGAGATGGATATATGGTGGAGCTCCCCTATTTTCAATTTGAAGAAACCAAAAATGGAGAAATGGAAATGGGCTGAGGAAGCTTGGAGAAACCTTGGGGTGCTTGCTCTGAGTTTCCTAAGCTCAATCGACTGTGTGTGTTGTGGAATGAAGTGGAATTATGGGGAGTATATCTCCCCCCAAGTGAATCGGATGATCATGAAAAGCTATCATTTTTGATCAATTGACATGATTCAATCAGCTTGTTAGATTGTTAGGACTTGCACATGGTTCAGTTTTGAGTGTGGAGTGGAGTAGTGAAGCTCCCATGTGCTTTAATTATGTGGATGAGGGATCCCATGTGCTAAATTCCTAAGTGCGTGGTCGATTTTAGCCTTAGGTTAGGTTGGGCTGACCCAAACCCATTGGGTCATATTCATTATGTCTATTAGTGACATTTTGGTCCACCAAGAGAATGCTTAGTGTCCATGAAAAGGAATTGACCAAATTCTAAGTGGTTTTGATTTTAGGTTACCCTATGGCCTAGGGGTAAAATGATCATTTGGCTTGGATTTCAATTTGAATATATTTAGCATGATTGAAAAATGAGTTAGGTCGAGTTTCGTTGAATTTGGAGTTGGTTTGATATGATTTGGCTCATGTTGACCTGTTTAGGTCAAAATAGATCAACTTGGGTCAAGTTAACCAAATAGTTAAATTGGGTCAAACCAAGGGTTGGGTCAAGTTTATATGACTATTTGAAATATTTTGACATCATTGGTTTGGTTCAATTTGATTTATATTTGAATTTGATTCATTTGATTTCATTTAGGTCAAATGGGTCAAGTTTTGACCCATTTGACCTATTTGGGGTCATGGGTTGGCTTAGGCTTCATTGGTCATATAAAATGGATTTGTATCTTTATTTCTAATCAATTTGGTTTATATTTGATTTTGGCTCAACATGACCTTTTAGGTCAAGTTGGGTTCAAGGTCAATTGGGCTAGGTTAGGTCTAGTTGGACAATTGGGGCTTTGGTCAAATTCAACAAGTGATTTGGAATGAACTTAACCCATTAGTTTCAATCAATTTGGCTTTGATCAAGTTTTGACACATTTTAACTTTTTAGGTCAAGTTGGGTCAACATGGGTCAAGTGGCCAATTGGGCTAGGTTAGGCTCAAATGATGACTTGGTCAAGTTCAAACATTGATCATGAATGAGTTTTGATCAATGGTTTCAATAAATTTGGCCTATGGTGAATTTTGATTAATTTAGGTTTCATTTTGGCTAAGTATTGACTTTACCCTTAGGATTGACTTGATTTGACCCAATATGAGAGATTTATCATCTCGTGATGATTGCTGCTCACAATGTGAGGCTTAGTTGGGCTTAGTTCAATCCAATTTGAGTAGGATTAGAATTTAGCTCAAAAGGGGTACTTTAGGTCACTTTGGGTCAAGTGAGCCTAAGAATGTCAAATGGATTGGTCGAAGATTGATTTGAGTTTGATTGAACTCACATATGGACTTATAATTGAAATATTAATCTATTTGTAAGTGGTTTGAATTCAAATGAGTTTTAATTCATTTGACAATTTCAAGTTCAAATGGTGAACATGAGTTTGACTTGAGTTTGATTTGAATATAGTTTTGGTTTGGTGATTGAAGTTTATGTTTATATTTGGATTAATGATTGAAGGATCGATTGAATCATGGAAAAAAATCAAGGGTTTGACTTGATTTGAATTTGATTTGGCTAAGTCCAAGAATTTGACTTGAAAGGCTTAGGTTGAATTTTTGATTGAATTTGGATTTGATTTTTGAATTTATTTTTGGATTGATGATTGAAGTTTATACTTATATTTGGATTCATGATTGAATGATTGATTGAATCATGAAGAAAAATCAAGAGTTTAACTTGATTTGAATTTGATTTGGATAAGTCCATGAGAGAGATCAAAGGACTTAGGAAAATTTTATTTGATTTGATTTTTGAATTTGGTTTGATTGATTTGAATTTATATTTCATTTATATATGAATATAAATAAGAATATAAATGGGTTGTGATAAAATTCCTTGAATTTGAATTGATTTAGATTTGATTTGAGCTAAGTCCAAGAGAGGGAATCAAAGGGACTTAGGAAATATTTTGGAGTTCGGAATCCAATCATGAGCTTCAATCATAAGTTTCAATTATTTGGGATTGATTCATGATTTGAGAAAATCTATTGAATTGGTTCAAGGTTTGAGTTAGAGTTGGAGTTGAAATGAGTTTGGAGAAAATCAATCAAGTTGGAATTGATTTGAGTATGACTTGAAGGGAGGAAGTGGGAATTGGTTTAATCTATAGGGTAGGCATGTTTTCCAAACACCTCTAAGGCATGACCTATTCCTATGGCTAACTCTTATAAGTATCTATGGTTAGGTTGAGTGTTCACCTAATCACTAGAAGTATCTTAAGACTAAGGAACTCTTAAAGTCTAAGAGAAGTCATATGTCTAAGATGGAGGGGTTGAGCTCATTCCAAAAATGAGGTCAACAAGGCTCCACTTTGCATTTTAACAAAATGAATTCTGGGGTTGCCTTTAATTCTTTCTTTACATCTTTTTCTTCTAATGTGGCCTCCTCCTCCATCCTCGGGCCTCATCCCCACTCCCGATCCCCAGTCACACCATCTAAGAGACCTTGCATTTTGAAAGACCTTCTTGTCTCTCAAAATAAGAAAGCAAGTCTTTCTCTCTCTCTCTCCTTCATCCCTGATGAAGCAAGCTTCGAAGAAGAGCTTTGTGAAGGCCAAAAAGAGTGGCAACTCTCCTTGGTTGTCCATGCCATTGAAAAAGACCCTTTTACGGATCTCTTCTTGTTGCCATCAACAAGAAATAGAAATTCAAGGGCAACCTTGAGCTACTTACCCTTGAAAGATTTCTTTCTATTCAAGTTCTCTTGTCAAGAAGATTACAATGTTGTTTAGATACCAGCTTTCATGCTTTCTTTTCATAAATAAACTAGAAACTTCGCCTATTAAAGAGAACTTCTCGGAGATTCCACTATGGATCAAACTGCCCATTTTTTCTCTTTGTTGCTAGAATGAATCTGGCTTCTCTAGGATTGCTAGTCTAGTGGGTATTGCTCTCGCAGTTAATAACCTAATGGCTTTTAAATCCCGCATTACTTTCCCCAGAGTTTGTGTCCAAGTTAAACCCTCATCCCCTCTCCCTGACTCTATTTCAATAAACCTAAATGGTTATAAATTTCAGCAAGAGATACTCTATGATTGGAAGCCCAAGTCTTCTGCAAAATGCACTTCATTCTCACATGATGATATCTCATGTCCTCTTACCCCACACAAACCTTCTGTTGCTAGAGGTCGAAGTCGCATTAGGCCTCGACTCTTACGGAATCCCCCTTAACCTGCCACCAATGATGGCCTCACATCTTCCAATCCTTCTCATCCCCCCCTAACTCGATATGGATACTGGAGCTAGTCTGGTGACATAGAGCACATTCCATCGTCCACATCCATGTCCATAAATGATCTAAACTAACTAACTCCCCACCTCCTCTCCTACCCACGATGAAATACCTGATCCTCATAAAGAGATTTTAGATTCCACTAGTTCCACTTATCTACTTTTTAACCCCTCCTCTTCCACGAGAGTCATTGCCCATTCTGCTGCACTTTCCCCACAAAATCCCAACAGCTAAGAACATAGAAATCCCAATCAAGATCCTAAGAAAGATTTCTTAGGATTCAAATTCAGACAAAGAACATGCCACTCAATCAAGTGCTACCCAAAAAGCAATTCAAAAAAAAGAAAGGCAAAACCCATCCTCCTCCTCCTCCAACTAATTATGTGGTCTCTGATCATTGGAAGTTGGATGTTTGTAAATTGATGTTTGTGACTAGTTCATAATAAAATTATTCATATTATCAAGGACTTTCATCTCAACTTTGCTTGCCTTTCGGAAACCAAACTCAATCAGAATCATGTTATTGATTGTCATTTTCTGAACAAACTTTCTCTCTTCTAAAATGAGAATCATGTAAACAACTTTGACTCTTGTGCTGTAGGTTGCATCTAGCTTAAAGGGAATGCATCTCATGTCTCTTTTACACTTGTCAAGAAGACTAGACAACTCATTCATGGTGAAGTCTCATTTAACACTTCTGACTCTTTCTTTATCACTTGCATTTATACTTCTAATGATGCAAATGAAAGAATCTCTCTTTGGAATGCTTTGTGGGACATTATTTCCAGTATAAATTCTCCCTAGATCTTAACGGTGATTTCAACTGTGTATTGCATAGCAAGAAAAAGAGTGGAGGGAACTTTATTCATACAAATCAAACCATAGATCTTAGAGAATTTCTTGTTGATTGTGGACTGATAGAGCTCCCTAGCTCAGGGTTATTCTTCACATGGTCTAATCAACAATCTCATAACCCTATTCTTACTAAGATAGATAGAGTCATTTGCAATTTAAAGTGGCTTGATGGCTTCCCTACATCCTCTCACAAAGTGGCTACCCCCCCTCATCAGACCACTCTCCTATTATCACCACTCTTCATCATCAAATCCCTTCACCTCATAGATTCATGTTTAAAAATCATTGGACCTTCTATTATACTTTTAAGAAAGTTACTAGTAAGGCATGGAACAAATTTATATCTGAAGACTCTCTCTTTGGGTTCTCCAACAAACTAAAAAACATAAGAGATGTCCTTAAAAAGCAGAAGTGTGAAACCACATCCTTAGAATTTCAAATTTCTTCTCTCAAGAAAGACCAAGTTAAGCTGTTGCACTAGCTTGAAAATGATCCAAGGAATCCTACCCTTGCTCTTAATGTCAAATAGATAAAAGCTAGATATTTTGATTTGGTTAAAAAGGAAAGTATGTGGCTTAAGCAAAGAGCCAAAGCTCATTGGCTTTAAAACTCCAATGATGAATTGAAATTTTTATATTACTCCATCAAAGAGAGGAAAAGCTCCAATTTGATTAGAGAGCTCCATACTCCCCATGGGGTGTCTCGAATCCAAATAGTGTGGCTGAGGAGAGCGTGATTTTTATTCTTCACTGAATAAGGGTAGCTTTAATATCACGAATATTCATGACATTCCTCTAGGCAACACTCTTTCTTCAAAAGCAATTTATTAGCTTTCAAAGTCACCGATCAAGAGATCATCTTAGCTCTCCACAATATCAACAAGAATAAGTCCCCAGGTTCAGGTGGTTTCAACTCTAAATTCTTTATTTATAGTTGGGACATTATTGGCAAGCAATTCTTGATGGCTTAATTCTATAGCTGATTATAGGTCTATCTCACTGTGCAATACCTTCTATAAAGTGAATGCTAAAGTCATAGCCAACAGGCTAAGGAAAGTTCTCCCTAATATCATTCATCCTACGTAATCAGCTTTCATCAAAAATAGGGGCATCGCGGACAACATAGTCTTGACACATGAACTTAGCCATGAATTCTCTTCCCTATCTAAGCAAGATAAATTTATTGCCAAATTCAACTTATGCAAAGCCTTTGATATGATAAATCATTGATCCCTCATTCACAGATTGAGGTTGAAAGGGTTCCCATTGCTCTTTATTAAATGGGTCGAAGGATGTATCTTAGAAATTCCTTTCTCTGTGGTTCTCAATGGATAAATTAAATGTCATTTCAATTCCATAAATGATTTAAGGTGCCTCTCTCTCATTCTCCCTCACACATCATGCCTCAATCTCCCCTTTCTCAGAACTGTAACATCTCACATCTCCTCTTTCCGGATGACCTACTCGTTATGGGAGGATCCAATTCCACTTTTGTTGATTCCTTGAAACAGAACCTCGAAATATTATCTTCTTATCTAGGGCTTGAGGTTAATGGGGACAAAGGCTCTCAAATTTCTGGAATTCTTAGCCAATCCTTTAAAGTGAATATTGGGGACTTTCCCATTAAGTACTTGGGGCTCCCTCTGATTTCGAGTCCCTTCAAAATTACACATTTTAGTCCTCTTTTTGATAAACTTTATGCTTGGTTGGCTATATGGAAAAGTAAATTCTTATCCTACGGTGGAAGATTTCAACTCTTGAGATCTTCTATCAACAATTTTTTTAGCTTACTGGTTCAAATCCATGGCCATTCTGAAGGAGATTATTAAAAAACTATCTTCCTTACAACAAAAAATCATAAGAGAAAAACTTCACCTCATTTCTTGGGCCAAAAAAGCTGCTAAGGAAAATGGAGAAACTAGCCTCTTATCGAAATGCCAACCACCTTTGTAAATCAAAACACTTTGGAAAATCTTAAATCGATCCCCTCTCCTAGCAGAGTAGTGCTTCAATAAGTATGGTGCAATCGCGAATAAATATCCTCTCAAGGTCTCCCCTCTCATGTGCTGCTAGATTTAGAACCAAACTTTTATATTCTTCAGAGGATGGTAAATCCTTTTCTCTCTTTTATGATCCCCGAAAAATTCATCAATGGGAGTCTTTGCCACTTTCAACCAACCGATCTCTTCTCCCCTAAGCTCCATCATTTCTGAAGGTAAATGGGTGCTTCGTGATAGCTTAAAATTAAAACATTCTCATTGCTATAATACCATTATTGGCATTACTTTACGTAATGGTAGAGATATGATAAATTGGAGTGGGAGTCATCACCAAATTAATACCCTCATTAAACAATCTATCTTTGAAGACTACCCAAAATCTAATTGGTCTAACACTATCTAGTTCAAAGGTTATGCCATAAATTCTGCCCTCTTTTGCTGGGTGGCATACCTAGGAGGCTTTAAAACTTTCGACGTCTTAGCTGCTAGACGCAAGCCTTGCCATAGTTACCCTGAAACTCATTCTCACATCTTTTTTGAATGTCCTGTTTCCATGACTATCATGAGAATCATCCTTCCTAATAGGAATTTCTTTCTCAAGCAAGCTTCTCTCCAACAAATCCTAATTGCAATTGCTGAAAATGATCATAAGGGCTTTCGTTCATTGTCATTCTTTGTCATAGTTCATCTCTTTAGGAAACAATAGACTTTTTCTAAACAAGCCAAAGTAAAAACTATAGTGGCATATAAATTTAGAAGATGGAAGCTTAATCCTTCATGGCAGGCTCATGTTCTTCTTATCTTAATGAATTAGATTACTTCATAGGAATGATCTGTGTAGCTTTTGGGTTTTTTGGTTTTGCTTTTTCCCATCCTATTTCTATTTTTGGGGGTTCATTTTTGTTGTGATTTTGCCTTGACAATGATGAGAACGCAGATCGCCTCCCCCTGGATGACCTACTCGCAATCAAGGGATCCATCTCCATGCATTCCGATGGCGCTAGATAAGGTAGCGTTTGAGAGCTGAATTGCCATGAATGTTAAACTGAGTTCTGTTATGACTGTCACTTTTTCCTATTCGCCCCTCCATCCTTGATGGCTGTGATTTTTGTCGTTGAGTCCAACAGGATTAATCTTCTCTAGTTCACTAATTTTTTTTATATGAGGGATCGATTGACCCTGTTTAAATTTTAGGTTTCTTTGGATCTAATTTTTACTGTATTTTGTTTCTTTTTTCCCTTCACTCTAGCCAAGGATTATCCTTGTATTTTTGTTCATATAAATTTAGAATGATATTAGGGTAAGTCCTCAACTTTTTTTCAAAGAAAAAAAAAATCTCATGAAGATCTTGTTGATGCTGCAGTGAATAGCGGGTGTCAGTCCGAGTCTGTGGGCTGAGTTCAAATCTTATCGGAATAGATGTGATCTGAATTAACTTGTGCATTAAACGGGTCCATTCTGAATCTGATTTAAAATATCAAAATGGGTCCAGTTTTCGAATTGGGCTGTCACATTGGACCAATTTTTCCCATTGCCTCTCGCTCTGTATTTTACTTGTCAATTAATGTCATAAAATGTAATCCTCGTTTTTATCATATAATTTTTTTTAAATAGATATTATACTTTTCTTTCATTATGCGCCGTCCGCAGTATTTTTTGGACTGATATGGGGGGCGTTTAATTTGAAATTTTTTTCATGTTAAGATATTTTTAAATTAGAAGTTTTTAAAAATACTAATATTTAATCTGTAAGAAAAAATTCAAAATATAATTTTAAGAAATCTGAAATTACTATTTACTTCTGGGGTATTTGGATCACTTTTATTTTATATTTTTATTTTATTTATATTTAGCTAAAATTTTGAATTAAGCACATTTAATCTTTAATTAACTAAATGGGCATTAAAAAAAATAAAAACTAGGCATAGTCACCAGTTCAAAGGGGCTTACATTCCACATTCACATCAACGCCAGTCGACGCACCCGTAATAATTTAAAAAAAAATTGTAGACGGTAGTATTTTGTATATCGAGTCATCCGTCGTCGAATTGAGCAGCTTAGTAGTTGGAATCGGCACAAATTTCCATGACTTTCTATTGACTTAGATATGCACAGGGCCCATTGTGAGCTTTTGCCACGCGCCAAAAAATCTGCCATTTGAAAGTGCGAAGCAACAGATTTGTATCAGTCGTCCGTTGGAATTGAGCCTTGATCGCAATGACAAAAATTTTCACGACTTTCATGTTAACCAAAAAAGGCGATTATGCCCCTTGCATGCTTTTGTCAATGCTGAACCGGCACCATTTTGGAAAAGCGACGAGATTTTGGCCGACGAGTCGTCCATTGTTGGAATTGAGCAATCTTGGTATCGTTAGAATCGGGAAGAAAATCCCATGACTTTCATGCTGACCGAAAAATGCAATTGCGCCCCTGTGTAGCGTTTGTTCTGCTACATCACGATTTTGGCCGTGACGGAATCGCCCATTGGCGGAAGCATGATTGCGAATCGTTAGAACAAATTTCTCCACTACTTTAATGTTGACCAAAAAAGGAGATTGTGGGCCCTTGCGTAGCAGTTTTTGTTAATGCTCGCAAAATATGCGGCGTCGTTTTGAAAAGTGCGACCAGCAACGGTATTTTGGCCGTATCAGAGTTGTCCATTGTCAGAATTGAGCGAGCTTAGAATCATTGGAATTGGCACAAAATTTTTCATGACTTTCATGTTGACTGAAAAATGTGATTGTGGTCCGTTGCATAGCAGATTTTGCGAATGCTTATAAAATCAGCGGCGCCGTTTTGAAAAGTGTGACTAGCTGCAGTTTTGTGGGCGTATCAATGTCGTCCGTTGTCGGAATTGAGCAAGCTTGGTATCATTGGAATTGGAACGAAATTTTCCAAGACTTTGATGTTAACTCAAAAATGTGATTGTGACCCGTTGCGCAACAATTTTTGCGGATATGGGTGGATACAAAATAGCAATACTGGATGGATTTTCTATAATATTTTACCAAAATTAATGGTATATCATCAAAGCCAATGTTGTTAATGCAATTTTGTGTATCCAAATAGAAACGATACATAAATTTGAGACATTTTTCTATCCATAAACTTGAAGATATTAATAAAAAATAATAGATGTGACAATCTCATTACAGAGTTTGCTAGTTGAAACATTTACTCAGCATGATAAAATCTTAGTTCTTGACTACTTTTCCAAACTTCTAAAATTGACAGTTGAATATCAACAAGATATCACTTATCTTCCTTAGGCCAAAAAACAATTTACTCAGAATGAAAAATATGTAACATAGACAAACATTACAACAATGCCATAATAGTAATATGTACATTGAGCTATCATCCGATCTATAAATAAAGACGACAAGTGACAACATCTAAAGATGGTGGTGTCTGCGTTGTGGAAGTGCGTCACTCCCTAGAGTATATTGAGCAAGTAATCGTCGAGGACGATCTTTCAAATGGTGCTGCCGATGATGCGCTTCATTTTCACCCCGGTTAGTGGTCTGCTCTGGATCACCGAGGGGTGTAACATCGGGTATCTCTTGTGATACTCTGGGGACAAGGACACACTGCATAGCCGCATATGAATATGGGAGGAATACATGGGAGGCCACCGCCATGACTGAAATGGACTGAACATGGCTTCTTAATATGAGTACAATGCTCGTGTGCCAAATGCGTAACTGTATGGACCGACATCTGGTACAGATGACGAACCTGTATTAAATCCTACAATATGTGATTGAGAAGTTGAAGGTGCTGTAGAAGAACTATTGGTTTCATCTGCACCCCTGTACCTGCTATCTGAAATGTGCATATTCTTGCATAGTTCTCTACATAACTCCTCATAAGTGTTGATCGAATGCTGAAAATCAGTGTCATGATCTCTCCTGAAATAATGCTGATAAATATCTTGTGTGTTCAAGATATGTTCACGCTACAGAAAAAAGAATGTATTTCAGTACTCATTACGTATAAATATTTAGTTAACATAAAGTTTTTTAGTGCTTACCATCAGTCACTCTTTAGGAGCTCGAGGGTAGTAGGTGGTAGGAGGAATGGTTGGAGCCCTCAGCATGTACAAAAAAGCCCAGGACAGATACCACCTCATGTATTGACTAACATCCGGGTCAACAGGAGGTGCAACATCATCACAACAACAACAGAATCATATTTGGCCTCCCACTGTGATATATAGACCTGGTGATAATCAACCCAATCAACCTCAGCCTTCCCGCGACCATCAACTCAATATCGAATGAGTACATGTGTGTGAGGCTGTTATACTAGATATCCTCTAAGCACCACCCAGCCTACTTGGATGACTGTTATGCATGCAAAGTACAGTAAACATCGCCTTGTTGGAGTCACATTTTACATACTCCATATTATTTATGATGGACCAACCCTGAACAATAAATTTAAGCTATTTTTTGTCATGGAAACACATCCCCTCAATTAAGTCAGCTGGAATGAAATTCTCTTCCAGGAAAATAGAATCTTTTGAGAGGCCATTGAAATTCAATTGTTCATCTCATTCTTGTGTTTGTGCATGCCTAAATATAATCGCTACTCGAACATGTGTTCCTCAGCAATGTCTATTTTGTTAGAGTAATCTCTTAGCAAATGACTGCTCCAGAGTCTGTACATTGATCTTCTCCAATGTCACCTTCATTATCAGTTGTGTCAGAACTCATTGCACTAGGCATTGTTTTGTAGCCCTCATCTTCGCCGAATCTGCAATACATGATCGCCATGGTATTATCCCTTCTAGTAAGGAGATAATATGATGAACACAAGTAGGAGATGCAGTAACATCTCTCTCGTCAAATTATGACATAGTGTATAAGATTAAAATGAAAAAGATTAATTAGATAATGACTTCGATGTACATACCTAAGAAAACCTTCATTGAGGTCAGCTGATATGGTTCATGTGAAAGTATGTGTACAGCCAGCTTGGATGAACTTCAACTCCAATGAAATTATGAACTTATCATCTGTTCATTTCAACTCAACTTTGACATATACAATTACAGGTTGTATACTAGCTGCATTAATGACGACCTTACATACTTCATTGTTATTTATTGGAGAAGCAATGAAACTGACATAAACAGAAAATCTACATATGAGATTAACTCTAAAACGTGTCGGATCAATTTTTAGTGACCTCATGATTCGATTCTGTAAGCTTGCAAAATCAGTTCGACGTGAAACTTATATAGGATGATTTTTTTCACCAATATAGGTAGGGAAGAAGTCCTCACTAACACTGAGTTGGCTGCCATAATATAATACTAAACAAACTGTGTCCAAACTCATATTTGAATCTAAAATGTGTATTGGAGACACGAAAGCAATATCACACCTTTAAATCAATCGATTCATAAGAACTATATGGATGACCGCATATGTATATATACCACCCAACTCTAACAAAAATGACTCAAATAATCTAAAAAAATTAACCATAATCCAATGAATAAAAAAGTACAACACTAGGACTCAATTTCTATTAAAGTAAAGATAACCAAAATGAATAGCACCTTGAATCTCAAAACCCAAATCTTATTTTTAATTTTTGACATCTAATCTATAATCATTGTAGTCTTCATACCCAAAAAATATCATTTAGTAACAACTGTCATTTTGTCAATTAGTAATTGTCAGATCTGAGATAACTACTAATTTCTCAATCATCCATGAGCATAAAATAACAAACGACAAATAAACATGCAATCAAATTCAATATTTAAAACACAAAAAAAGTTACTTAAAATATACGTAAAACACACATAAATATACAAAAAAAAATAAAATAAATACACTCCTAAACATACATATCCAACAACACATACCTAAACCCTAAAACATAAATACACTCCAAAATGTTACTTATTGCTATTTTGCTAGTAAGTAATTATAAGTTTTGAGATAACTACTAATTTTCCAATCATCAATGAGCAAAAATAACAAACGATAAATAAACATACAATCAAATTCAATATTTAAAACACAAAAAAAGTTACTTAAAATACACATAAAACACACATAAATACACATAAAATATAATTATACTCCTAAATATGCATATCCAACAACACATACCTAAACCCTAAAACTTACATTTCTTTGCAAAATTTATATTTCCCCTAAAATATCAAATTTACATTTGAATCTAAAATGTATTTTCAATTATTTGCAAAATTTACATTTCTAAAATATCAAATCCAACAACACATACCTAAACCCTAAAACTAACTAATCATATGATAAACTAAGTAATCACATATTAAAGCAAACATAATCAACACTTTATTTTTCTTAAAAAAAAGAGTTTCAAAAAATACCTATAAAATGCCATTGCAAAAACCTAAATGTACCGAAAATGTCAAGTTCGCCACGAATGGAGGGGGTGTAGAAGAGGTGGCATGCCGGCAAAGCTCGGCTGTAACGAGTGACGCTACGGGCGAGCTAAGCATCCCGACAAGACGCGGTCCCGATCTCGACAGGAGAAAGTTTTAAAAGGGTTTAGGTTCAACGCGACCGAACGCGGAATCAATGATGCTAACGCCTCATTGAACGCGACCGCCTAGTTTAAAATTTTTTTTAATACTCATTTCGCTAATTAAAGTTTAAAACATGTTTAAATAAAAAATTTAGCCTTTATATTTTATTTTAATATGAAATATTTGATGATAATTATTATTTTAAAACATCTAAAAATTATTTTAATTTTAAAATAATGATATTTAATTTTGAAAATAAAAAATAAAATACTTTAAAAATATATTAAATAAATATATTTTTTAAAAATATAACATAAATATAAATAAATATAAAAATATAAAATATAAAATCAAATTGATTCGAAACAGCTCATTCATTTTTGATATATTCTAAAATTATCTAATTTGATTAATTTTTGAATATAGTACAAGCTATTGTTGCAGCCACCCGCCTCCCCGCCAGCTGCCGTCGATGCCTACTAGCCGCCACTATTGTCACAAGCCAATGACTGTTGGCCACGTGGTGCTGCACTTATATTTATTATTCACTTGTCCAAATAATTTTAAAACATTTAAAATATTATATTTCTTCTAAACTATATTTTCTTTATTATCTATTTATTTTTAATAAATCAAATGCCACATGAGTAAAACTAGTTTTACTCCTTGGCTAAATAACAGTCAGGTTTCCAAAGTAATAATCACAGTGATTCTTATGTGTTGGCGGTAGCTTTAGATCAGTGCTTATATAATAACATTTTTGGTCTAAACATGGACTCATGCAATATAGCACCATATATATATATATATATATATATATATATATATATATATATATATATATATATATAGGCATACATATATATATTATTTATCATAATTAAGTACAATTCAACAATGAGGGATTCCTATTGAAGTTTCACATAAGTTTTAGGTGGAGGAGATAAAAAATAAAATAAAATCCACATCTAAAATAAAATGATTGTTTGCATAACAATACTTACTATTTTATAAATCTAGGTTAATTTGGGCCCCCGATATTGTACTCTCATAAGATTCTCTTCCAATGTTCATAATTTGGCAAATTGATTCATATAATTAGTTTTTCTTGTTAGTCTTGGAGGGTCTTCAATCATGATTGACTAAAAGTAATTGAAAAATTTTAATGTAACTCGAGAGAACTCGAGTTTATTGATATACAAATGAGATTAGAAAGTATGTTTACTATGGAATGATAATAAGAGTTAAAATCTTAATAAATTAGTAATAACTTTACTTATTAATTTTTTTTCAAAAAAAGTGTTTATTTACTATTATATTGAACTTAATTTTGGCCTAATGTTTCACATTTCTAATATATTTCTTTAAAGTCGAGTAATATATTTAATCATACATTTATAATTACATTGTTATAGATTATTTCATCATTTAAAAGCATTAATTTAAACGATAATTAATGAGCTTGAGTACAAGCAACTAGCTTATGTGTAGTCCCTAATCATAGAAGTTAGTTTAGTTCTCGCATTTTTTAATTGAAATTAAAATGTAAACATCATCAAGCACTTTTTCCATATAGCTAATAAGCTTAACAATGTTATGACCCATAAGATTTGTGTTGGGAATTTTGAATGTTGGCTCACATATAAATTTAATTATACATTAAGTACTATCTTATTTTTAAGTCTATTAATTTTGTGATCAAATAAAGATTATTTATTATTTTTGGCTTTTGAGGTATCTTATTAATTTTGTATGGAATTATCACAGATTGATATTTTATTTTATTTTAATGATGTGAAATAAAATAAAAATACTCAAGATAAATAAAGATCACTGGCCCTCATTCTAAAGAGTTAGTTATTTTTCCTCATATCCCATTTTGAGTGAAGAGAAGGCTCTTTCTCTCATTTAAGGACATTGTTTTAAGTGAAATGCCAAAATTTCTCGTGATTAACTCTTCCATGGATCTGCGCATACTTTCGATTAAATCTCTTCATGATTGACATGAGATCATGTATGAAAATTTATTTTTTTATCTTCATATTTTTCCAACAGTGGTATCGAGCCACTATCATGTCAATCATCAAGAATCATATTTCTCTTAATCTTCATTTATTATTTAAGAATTTTAGATTAAAGTATGTGATTCAAAAAAAATAAATTATGCAATTTATTCTTGTGCATATAGAATCGATATATTTTGGATCACTTTCATTCTTGATATTGAAAAAGGATATAGCAAAATTTTTATTTTATTTTTTACTGACGCAATTGAAACTTTCATATAATCCATATGTTTAGTCTTGCAATTGTGACTTATTTTGAGAAATAAAATTCATATTTGATTATATGAAATTGATTTTCTCATATTGATCTTCAAATGTGATAATGTTATTATTCACGTATTAACATTTTAAGAAAATAAAGAAATTACATTCTCATATTTTGCCATTAATTGTGTTGATTTATTATTAAAAAAAAGGTGAAGACCACGGTAAATGAAATGATTCATCTGACAAATTAATTATTATTTTACACTAAAATAACTAGTTTATTTACCCGAAGTTAATGTAAATATGTAATAAATTTCATAAGGTTGAATTCTTCATTTGTGTCGTTCCATGAGTAATTTTAATAGACTATTGTGATTCTATGCCATAGACATTTCAGTTTACTCCAATTAATTATCTCATTAATATTGGCATAATAATTAATTTCAATAGACGTTCTAATTTACTCCAATTTAAAATCTTAAATGCTTATTGTAGCATCATATAAAAGAATGAGTTAATTATTTAATTAATTCATTCGTTTTCATATAGCTGCTTCTAGGGGTGTAAACGAGTGAGCTTCTGAGCAACGACTTGCTCTGTTCGCTCGCTTGAAATTTATTTTGTCGCTCGTCGCTTATATATCGAAGAAATATTTGTCGTGTTCTTTAACTAAACGAGCTAATGAAATACACTGTCACAACAAATGCCTTTTCGGTTGAGAGAGAATTCAACCCGTACCAATCTTTTCGCGATAATAAAGTTTTAACCACTAAACAATGCCAGATTGGAATGTAAACGTGTTCATAATAATAATAAATAAAATAATAGTAATAAAATAATAATAATAGTAATAAATAAAAATAATAAGAATACAACAATAATAATAATAATAATAATAATAAAATAATAATAATAATAATAATAATAATAATATAATATAATTTTTTTTTCTAGAAATCGAGTCGAACACGATCGAAATAAACGATCGTTATGTCTACCGCGTTTATATATTGAATTTGAAATATTCGTTTCACTACCATTTTTAACGTTAATGAGCTAAACAAATGAATACTTGAAATTGCTCACAACTTTTTTTGACGACCCTACGCTGCTTCCATCTTAAAGCACTTAATATATATATATATATATATATATATATATATATATATATATATATATATATATATATATATATATATATATAAATATATATATATATATATATATGTTATATTATAATTATGTGATAAATGT